>JADRCD010229789.1:0-17289 GCA_019843815.1 Montemys delectorum | reverse complement strand
ACACAGGCACAGGCACACAGACACAGGCACAGACACACACAGTCCCAAGGTTTGCAGACCTCAGGCCTTAGACATGTTAGAGGTGTATGCCACTGGACAAAGGCAGAGGCAGGATCCTGACTCAGGTTTCCAAGCAGGCACTGATCTGTAGCTGATCAAGAATGGCTAAAAGCCATCTAGTGGCAGAGGTTTCAGTCAAGGCTAAACTCTGGGGTGTCTAGAGCATAAGAGAGGAGTCAGTACAAGGTGGGGATCTTATAAAAGCACATTTTCTCCTGGGTGAGACTCAGTGAAAAGCATGTAGAGAACATTTGTTTTTCTATGAATCCTCTCGGGCCCCACTTTTTATTAAGCTCTAGGATATGTGGGTAGGGAATAAGAGGGTTTTTTTTGTTTTGTTTTGTGTTGTTGTTGTTTTGTTTTTTTCCCTTATCACACTTCCCCTTTGGATTCATTTAGCAGACACTTTCTTGATTACATATGGAACAAGTATTTGATTTTGAACACATTTAAAAAAAAACGTTCTTGGGGGTAGTTTTATTTTTTATTTTTTGGATCCCTGTTTGTTCCTCAGACTGTAGGAATCTGCCATCTAGTGGCTCAATAATGAAATTGTTTTGTCCTTCCCATTCTATGTTGGTAGAGAATTTCACAGAGATTCTTTTTATTTAGAATCTGAAACCCATCAGCATGGTAAAAGTAAAGGAAATCTTTCCTAATAAAAATGAAGCCTTGAACAGAACTCCTCTCTGCCCTCAGACATATGTTGTTGAAGAATTTGCAATAATATGAGAACAAATTTCTAGATGTTATTTGCCTCTGATGATGTGACTGTCCAAGCTTCACTTAAAGCATTTAAATAACTAAGACGAAATAGAATGGCAAAACAGCTAGTGTCTAGTACTTCCAACCATGGACAGGCTCATGCACTCCTAGTTTTAAGCGCCTTAGATCATGTAGATAAGGTAGTAAAATGGGGTCTCACCACTTTGCCAGACACTTGTGTCAGTTCTCACTCTTTTGGGGCTGATTCATTCTACTTCACATGCATGAGTTTTATTTTCTTGCGTGTATGTCTGTGCACTACTTGTATATAGTACCTGAGTGGCCAGAAAAGGGTGTCAACTCCCTAGAACTGGGCTTATGAATGGTTGCGAGCTTCCATGTAGGCGCTAGGAACTGATCCTAGATCTTCTGTGAGAACACATGCTCTTAAACATTGTACCTCTCTCCAGTCCCTGAAATTCTCATGTTATAAAAGTAGCATCCTCAGTTCTCAGATCGGAATTCTAGAAATTTGCATTCTTGCTTCATTATCTGCCTTCCTGGTTTTTGTTCCCGTCTTCTTTCTGTTCCTTGGTCATTGCGTATAGTCACATCATTTTCCTGCATTCACATGAGTATATTAAGTATATTCTCTGTCCTGCCTGTACACGTATGATAAACCCATGTAAGTGTCAGTTCTTGGCCTTTTGTCTTTCTACTTTCAGCAATATTTAATGATGTCAAATATTTCAACATTGAAACTAAATTATCTATATTTCCCCATGAAAGGGGGAGGGGAGTCACTATTAAGCTTCAAATTTAAGAGAAAAAAAAAAAGCAAAGATATTTTTGACTCTTACCCCATAGTTAAGAGCATCTTAAAAACCTCATGATTACACGTCTTTGCATTTTAAAAATGGCCCCAAAGTGAAACTGTCTGTGTAACAGTGGGTGTATTTGCTCTGACCTATGGTATTGGTATACAGGTTCATTCAGAAAAACTGACTGATGTGGCCCAGCATCCCATGCTACACTGTGCATAGGGTAAACATCATCCTAAAGGATCAATTGAAGACCCTATCCTAAACATGTGCGGGAGCATGGAGTGGCCACTTGCAGGGTAGTGCCTCTGTCTGGGGTGGAGGGAGGAAAGCACTCAGGTTGCAGCTGGCAAAGGGTTATGTCCTCACTGGTGCTTCCCTGAGGCTCACAAAGAATGCTCCAGCTGATCAATAAGCCTGCAATACTCCGGTCACAGTAAAAGAGAGGCAGCCAGAAGGCACCTTTAATGGAACAAACTAGATGTATTCAACATTTGAAAGCAAGGGCTCCAAGGGGCAGGCAGAGACTTCAAAAGGGGCTACCCTACCACCTTTAGTCCCCTACTGTCCTTCCATCAGTTAGGATGAACAGAAGCACTAAGTGTTGGGCCTGATGTGGTACCACCTGCTGTGGTACTCCTCAGGCTGAGAGGAGGGTCAGAACTGGCTTGGGTGTGATTGGATTTGCTACTCTGCAGTAATAATTTTAGACACGTGGGGTGGACTGGCTGCAGCAGTGTGTGGAGCTGTTTGGAGAGGGTAAGATTTGGGGGAAGTTGGGTCATTGCAGGAACTTGGAGCTAGAAATGTGCAATCCTTCTAGAACTTGATCCTGATAACAGGGTTCTATGTAAATGGGACACACTGTGCTCTACAGAACCGAATGTAAAAACAAGGTGGGGGGCTGGTGGGAAACTTCTAGAAGGTTTTGCTAGCAGTAATAAAACAGCCCTACTTTGGTTTGAGGTGGTGGTTTTCCCAGCAAGACTTTAATACTGACATGTGCCTAGAAAAGTCACTGAATGTGAATTGGCTCAGATTTTTTTTTGTTATTGCGGAACAGAAATGACAGCCTCTTAGCTGCTTTATTTGTTTTGGCTTTAGTCTGGAAAATTTCCCTTTGAGAAAAGAATCCTACCATTCAGATTTTGCTCCTGGCAGTACGATAGCATAGATACTCTGGAAAGGCTTCTGTCTGAAGAATGCCTTAAAATGTAGAACAGAATGTAGCTTTGGGAAATAGCCGTGGGCTAAAAGTGAGGATGCAAGGATTCAGAGCACCAGGGCAGAGCTCACCATGAGGCTCCACCAAGACGATACTCAGTACCAAGAACTAGAACGTTTGGATTTTAGTGGATCTGTGAGTGACTAGGGCCTTGTCCTGATTCTGAGTTAGGTGAGAAGGTGGAGGAAATCCTTGCTACACTCTCACTGAATGGGTGAGATATAAAGAGAGCTACAATCCAGCAAGAAAGATGGCCAATAACTCGCTTGCCTGGATTTTAGATCTGGATTTGGGGGAGAGCTGATCCCAGGTTTATAAACACTATCACAATATGGATTCTTACTGTGTATGAGAATCGAGGTATGGAGAACACCGAGAAGGGAGACTCAGGGGATCCCTAAAGAAATCAGAACAAGTTTTCTTTGGAATAATCTACCTTACTCTAAACTTCCTTGGATTCCTGTAATTGAACTGAGTCTAACATAATGTCACGGCTAAATGCAGAGCAGATGTGAGTGAGAGTCAAGGGGCAGCAAGAAGCAAGATCACACCTAAGAAGTCAGGAGCTGGAGTTACCATATGAATTTGTAGGAGATAACATAGAGCAGAAAATAGTGTTTTCAGAGGGAACCAATCGTGTTATGCCCACCCCTTTCCTGTATACCTTCAATTCACTCTTTTTTTTTTTCCCTCCGAGACAAGGTTTCTCTGTATAGCCTTGGCTGTCCTGGAACTTACTCTGTAGACCAGGCTGGCCTCGAACTCAGAAAATCGCCTGCCTCTGCCTCCCAAGTGCTGAGATTAAAGGGGTGCACCACCACTGCCTGGTAAAGTTCTTCATCGTGTCTTCTTCCTTCCTTCCTTCCTTCCTTCCTTCCTTCCTTCCTTCCTTCCTTTATTATTATATGTAAGTATACTTAAACTGTCTTCAAACACACCAGAAGAGGACATCAAGGTTTTTTTTTTTTTTGGTTTTTCGAGACAAGGTTTCTCTGTGTAGCCTTGGCTGTCCTCAAACTCACTTGTAGACCAGGCAGGCCTCGAACTCAGAAATCCACCTGCCTCTGCCTCCCAAGTGCTGGGATTAAAGGTGTGCGCCACCACTGCCTGCCAGTTCACTCTTGACTGTGCTAGAGTCTGGCTTCTATCAATGCTGTGCTGAGGACGTTTCCATTGTCAACATTACCAGACTTCATCCATTTGCCCTCACCTACCGGATCCTCCAAACACTGTCCTGTGTTATGTACTTGCCTACAAGCATCGCATCTCAAACAGCATGTGTAAAATGGAACTCCTGTCTGCCGCTCCCGCCACTTCCCTTAACTTGTTTCTTCCTGCCTTCTATCACTGAAGCTAAAGTTCTTGAGAGAGCTCGATTTCAGGTAGACTAGAACTTAGTTAAAACTTTTTCTAAGTCTGAGGGTGTACGATGATGAGGTTTGGGGGAGTTTTAGAAAATACACTTTACGTATCATCTTTGTGCAGAAACCTTCATGATTCTGATTATGTCCTTTGAATGCAGAAGAATCAGCCTCCCGCCCTGGCTGATTTTCTGGGGGCAGGAGGGAATCACAAATGTGTGAAAACATTTAAAAGTTATAAATGAAGAAAATAAACTTGGATAAAATGCATTCTAGTCTGCTACCTTGGCAGGTGGACCTTGATAATGGCCTAAAACACCAGGTTTAAATTCAGAATTTTTAGTCTTTAGTGAGGTTTTAAAACATTTACTATTTTTTACAAATTTTAAAGAATATGACAAAATAAAAAAAAAAAAGAAAGATATTGCAGGTATTGAAGGGAGGTCTCTGAGAGGAGTTAGGGTACAAAAGGGAAACAAGAATGTGATGTAATTCTATTTACTTAAAATATGTTTTTAAATGTTAACAAGTTCAGATAAATTGAAATTATGTATCTTTTCTCATCATAATGCAATAAAACTTAAATCAATAAAAAAAGAAAATTGAACTTTAAACATAAAGTATTTTTCTGTATTGTGATATCTCTGAGACAAGTGTAATGATGAACCATCCAAATATGTCTTTATTTGGTTATACATTCATTCCAAATATCTGTTTGTAAGTATGTATGTGTTGAATACATATGAACTGCAGGCTGTTCTTGTTATAATAGAGAATAAATAATACGTGAATCTATTACTGCTTCTAAAAAAAAACATTTACTGGGCTGGCGAGATGGCTCAGCGGGTAAGAGCACTGACTGCTCTTTCGAAGGTCCTGAGTTTGGATCCTAGCAACCACATGGTGGCTCACAACCACCTAACCACCCGTAATGAGATCGGACGCCCTCTTCTGGAGCGTCTCAAGACAGCTAGGGTGAATTACGCTTGAGCGAGCTGAGCTGGGCTGGAGCGAGCAGGGCGGAGCTAGCAGGGTCATCCTGAGTTCAATTCCCTACAACCACATGAAGGCTCACAACCATCTGTACAGCTACAGTGTATATATATATATGTATGTATATATATATATATATATATATATAATCTTTAAAAAAACATTTACTATTATTTTTTTTAAATGTTGTTCTTCTTTGGTAGGTTTGGTTTGGTTTTGGTTTTGTGAGACAGGGTCTTACTTTGTAGAGCAGACCATGAACCCACAGCAATTCTCCTGCATTGGCTCCTGAGTGATGATTTTTCTCTAATCCCAGCCTCCTCCTGATGGAGGTAAACAATCAGGATAGATTCTCATCATCTTACCAGCTCACAGGAGTCACACTACCACCAGATCCAGACCATGCCATTGTGTAGCTGTGGTCTCCCAAGGCTCTTATCCAAATGTGTTTCTCTCCGGTGAACACCAAAGCTCACCAGTACCAGGTTCCAATAGTCCAATATCCACTGTCCTGAACTATATAACTAACTTGGCTAGCTTTAACCGTCCATAGAAGGGTCCGGGGAAGGGGCTGCTCCCGTACACAGCAGTGTACACAGCTTTGATTCTTCCTTTAAAATTTTCCCTTCTGATAGCCATCTGGAGTAAAACAATGAATCACATCCTCTCTGGCTTCAATAACACTGAGTTCTCAGCATGTCTGTGGTTAGCTGAGGATTTAATTACAGTTCACTGCAGAGAGCTTCCTCCCGCTTGTCCTCTGCCTCACCTCCTCTTTTTATCACTTGAAGGAAAACTTGGTTGTCAGACCCAGCCACATTTTTGGATGACCTGGTCCTATGCACGTAGTGCTTCATCAAGAAAGACTTTCTGTTTCCTGAAGATGGCACTATCATTTTACTTCTGTTCATCTGGACACTTCATTACATTCAGAAATGAGCCTTCTGTTTGGTCTGCATGCCCTTAGACTCAGTAAGATGGAAAAGTCCAATATAAGTGAACATCAATGGAAATGTGTGTCATGGAGGTGTAAAATTCATCATCAATGAATGGCTTCTATATTAAGAATTATAATTAGAAGTGTGCATGTGTTTGTATCTGTCTGTATGTGTGTCTGTGTGTATTTGTGTGTGTGTATGTGTGTCTGTGTGTGTTTTTATGTCTGTATGTGTGTCTGTATGTGTGTACATGTGTCTGTGTGTTTCTGTGTGTTTCTCTCTCTCTCTCTCTCTCTCTCTCTGTGTGTGTGTGTGTGTGTGTGTGTGTGCAGCTGTGCAAAGGTCAGAGGACAACTTTCAGGGGCTAGTTCTCTCCTCCCACCGTGGGTTCTGGATCAAACACAGGTCACCAGGTATGCATAGCTGCCACGCACACTCGTCTACGCCAGTCACGGCTGCAGTATCAGGCATAAAACCTGATCAAGGGCAAGAGGCAATAAGGACCCAAAAGGGAATCTGTGCCTCCTGGATGTTCAAGGAAGCCGCTGGCATCTCCTAACTCAGGCGTGTTCCAGATCAGTCTTTCCAATTGTCAACACGCCCTCATATTTAGGCATAAAGGTACCCCAAGAAATGATTCGTTAATGGTTAAGATTGGGCATTGTTTCTTGGCCAGCACAATGTTTCCAATATATCCTAATTCAATTCCAAGCTATCCTTAGCTTGGAATTTCTCTCAAGGAATCTGCCTGTCAGACAGGTTTTGCCCTTAGAGTTAGCAACAAAGGTCAAGCACATACCTGAGGGCAGCCCCATAATAGTCAGAACTGTTTTACA
Source organism: Montemys delectorum (assembly GCA_019843815.1). Lineage (NCBI taxonomy): Eukaryota > Metazoa > Chordata > Mammalia > Rodentia > Muridae > Montemys > Montemys delectorum. The sequence goes on along the minus strand of JADRCD010229789.1, from coordinate 10,350 downwards.
TACTAGAAACTCAAGGACATTACCTAGAACTGTTAGGTCGGAACTTCCAGGTGCTCTCCTCCAGCAAGACCCAGAGAATTAACAGGAAATGCCAGATCGGACTATCCTAGTCTTACCTCCAGCAGAATCAGGGAATTAGCATAGGAATACCAAATTAGTCCTAGCAGGGAGGGCTCAACTGCTCTTCCTCCTACTTCACACCTGGCTACCTACCTACTGACCTTGTGTAGCGGTCACTTCCCTATGTGACTTCAGTCTTGCACTCTGATCCTTTTGACCCCCTCCCATCTACATGACTCTTGTCATTCGCCCTGTTACCTGTATACCATATAAGCCTGCTTTTCACTTTGTGCTCTCTCTTGGACTCTCTCTTGGATTTGGACTCACTCTTGGACTGGGATGCAGTCCGCAGTCCCCTGGGCCCAGCTTGGGCTCCGGGGATGCAGCTCCTATCCAGAGAGATGGCAGTTGCTTTAGATTCAGTATGTTTCAGGTGGCCTTAAATATACCTTAATTACTAAGCCGTCAGATTTATCATCTCTCTTTTGCAATGACTGTAAAAGTCTGATGCCATTTTTAAGAAATACATTCAGATTCACACACCCTTGTGTCTAGTCTGTTTGTCATCCGCCGACTTAATTGCCCATCTGACCAGAACTCTCATCCCGTGGAAATTGGGGTCCTCGCAACGAACCTGGTCCTTGGCACCTAGCAAGTGCTTTTACTAACTGAGCCACATCTTTAGCCCCAGTTAACAGCTTTTAAAGCATTAATTTTAACCCCCACTTCCAAAAGAACATGGAGGTCCTTTTTTTGAAGGTTTTTTTTTTTTTTTTTTAAGAAAATCTAAAATGACAACTAATCTAATGATCAACCCATGCTGGCTAGTATGTTTCCAGTTTTCTTGTTGACTCTCTTACCTTCACTGAATTAAACTTCAAATCAAACAGATAACATAACCAGTGAGTATTGGTTAAATATTGATTACTTTCAGATTTTAGTGACTGAAGTCTAATTCAGCCCGAGTGCACTCATAATCTCTGTCCAAGGGAAGTGGACACCCTTTCCCGGGGGCCATGCTCTTCTTCACCAAGGTTTCCCAGAGACTCGCATATTTGTTTTCAGACTGCAGCTGCTACTTCCAAATAGAGGTCAGCCCTGGCCCAGGGGAATGGTTCAGCAGTGGACCTTGTCTTCAACTCTCACAGGACAGGTAGGGTGCAAGTCTGAGAGCATCTAGCATGCCCCTTTACTAAAGGAGGCCTATGAAAGAAAATTATTTCCTAGTAGTTCTCTCTCTCTCTCTCTCTCTCTCTCTCTCTCTTTCTCTCTCTCTCTCCCTCTGTGTGTGTGTGTGTGTGTGTGTCTTGAGACAGACTCTTACTGTGTATCTAGCTAGCCTGGAGCTTACTGTATAGACCAAGCCAGCCTCAAACTCAGCAGTGATCTTCCTGCTTCTGCATCCTGAGAGCTGAGGTAAGGGCATGCACAACCCACCATGTCTGGCCCCTTCTCAGTAATTTTCAATCTTGCTTCAGTGACAGCACAACCCAGAAGTTTTAGAGTTCATTGAGGAACATCATTATACTGATATATTAAAACAAAATAGTTAAACAGATGAACATGTGTATTGATGGAGACTATCTTGCCTTCCATTTCTGACTGAGTCTATGATGGCTAATTTTGAGTGTCAGCTTGATTAGAATAAGGGATGCCCGCATGGCTGGCTAAAAGACATTTCTGGGTATGTCTCTGAGTTTGTCTGTAAAAGATTTCTAAAGCGTTTGGTTCAGTAAATTGCATGATGAAGACCTGTTAAGTGGGCATTGCTCTAATCACAGAGGGCCCAGGAGAGAACAAAGCAGTGGAGCCAGCCATTGTGCTGATGTTGTTGTGTACCTCAGACACCAGCACTGCTGTCTCTCAGGTCTCAGGCTTGAAACGGGTCTTATATCATAGATCTCTGGCCTCTGAGTGTGGACTTACTGGGCCTCCAGCCTGCAAACAGTAGGCTGTGAAACCTCTCAGCTTCCATGGGTATGTGAACCTCATAATGGATGTCCTTGTATGTCTGTACATTCTGTTGGCTCTGTTGCTCTGGCAGATGCAGGCGGAAATACACCCCATTATGGAGAAGTGATTGCTGCTGCCAGCAAGAGGACTGAGCTTCAGAAGAATGGTCCCATGTGCCACAGGGGAGAAATCATTATGGCCAATGCAGTCATGAGTGAAAGAGCTGGTGCTGTCAAGGCGCATCCAGCACAGGGCATGCACAGAGCTGGCGGGGGCTGCCTGCGCAAAGCTCCTGTGGCGCAGTCTCTTCCCGACCTAACTTCCAACATACTTCCTTGCCAGATGTAGCCTAGTGACAGGACTTTCTGGTCTGTCACTAGCATCTGATTTTTTTTTTCTTCATTGTTGACCATCTTTTGTTTGTTTGTTTGTTTGTTTGTTTTTTTCGAGACAGGGTTTCTCTATAGCTCTGGCTGTCCTGGAACTCAGTCTGTAGACCAGGCTGGCCTCGAACTCAGAAATCTGCCTGCCTCTGCCTCCCAAGTGCTGGGATTAAAGGCGTGTGCCACCACTGCCCGGCGTTGACCATCTTTAAATCCTGAAATGACATGATCAGAATGGAAGCAGAATGTGTTAGTGATCTCTGGTTTTTGTTGTTGTTATTTTGTTTTTTGTTTGTTTTGTTTTAAATGACAAAATACTTGAGAGAAGCAACTTGTAGGACAAAGGGTTTGTTTTGACTTGTGGTTCAGGTAACTACAGTCCATCCTGGTAGGAGAGGCATGGTGGTAGGAAGCATTCTGAGCAGAAAGCAGAGGTGGCCCTCATACCACAGTGGAGCAGAACACAGTGGATCAGAACCAGAGATGGGTACAACCTTCAAAGTCCTGCCCATAGTGTCCCACATCTACCAGCTAGGCACCCTATTCCGAAGGTTTCATAGCATTCCCAGATAACACCATGAGCTGGAGTCAATTTCTCCAATACATGAGCTTGTGAGGGAAACATGTCACATTCAAGCCATAAAAGGAGGGGTTGGAGAATGAGATTTGCTACACCCAGGACCCAGGACCCAGCTAAGACAAGAGAGCCAAGGTCAGCACCTAGGTCAGAACCCAGAATCAGCACCTAGGGTAGAACTGTCCCTCTGGTACCATCTGTGTACTTGGATGACCCTGAGTGCTGGACCCCAAATACTTGCCACATTCTGGCCATTCAGGGGTGACACAAAAGTGGGGAAAACAGCCACAAAGCTCAGTCACATCTCTTGGGTGTTTCCTCCTTTCCAGGGGTTCGAGGACGATTCCCACAGGCTCTGCCATTAACTGCATTAATACACTCTCCCCCTGCAGTACTTCAGAAAGGTATCCACCCAAGGATGAAGATTTGGCTCATTTTCCCTTCCATCCACTTGCCTTAACCTTCTCCAGATGGTCTTTCCTCTCCCATCTGTGGGCTAAACACTTTTCTAGAATGTCTTTCCAGGGCAATTGTAATTAGCTCCTGCCTTTCTAAAGAACCATTTGATGGGCGTAAAGTTTGTGTGGACCTCTGGAAGGATTCCTTGAGAAACCTATGAATTTCAGGACCCAAGAGTTACAGCAAATCAATTATAGGCCCTGAGTTCCACACAGCTGGACTGGTGGGAAAGGACAGTGGGAGTCAGGTGGTGGCCCTGGAAGATGAAGGGCTCTTTGCTTCTGTCCTTGAGGTCTGGACTGGGAAGTGAGTATCATAGATTAATAATTCTCTTTTATGATCTTCTTAAATGCCTTATCATTTCTTGTTTTCTGTTATTAACACAAGCTTTAAACCTCATAGGTAAATTTTTGCCATACTTAAAATTGTCACACATAAAATGCATTCCATGTACCCAGTGTTTTGGGGATCTCTCTATGCCACATGTAACAAGCTGAATGTAATTTCTTAAAGCAGATATGAATCCCGTGTCTACATTATTGAGCATCTTGCTGATTGAGCATTTTCTATAAGCTTCATTCTGCCAAACACCCAGGGAGACATGCAATGGCCCACTAGTGCCTGCCATGCTAAGTGAGACAAACAGACAGTTATTCAAATCATATTAAATATTAACACCAATATTTTCTGAAGCCATATCTGTCATAGATCATGTGGATACATCTGGCATCCTGAATCCCTTCAGGCCATGTGAGAATCAGAAACATCGTGTGTTTCCAAAGCCAGCTGATGTCAGCTGATGGTTCCTTTGGATGCGTGGGGACCCACGGGAAGGAGAGAAGGGACCTCTGCTCTCCAGATGGCTCCATGTTTATACAGGCTGTAGAAAGTCCCAGGGAGAGGGGAAAGCTGAGTACTTACAAGTGTCTGGATTGCATGAATGCCGGGGGACATCGGAACAGACAGCTCCATTAAAAAGAAAAAAAAAAAAAGAAATCATATTTTCTGGTACCATGCTGCTGAGCCCTCAAGTAGGACCCAAGTCAGTGAGACCTCTTGGCATTTATAGATGAAGTCATAGGGCAATGTAATATTTTTATATTATTATACATATTAATATAGCATTTAATTAGGTCTGGGTAGGAAGCTTTTGCACATGAAGTTTCTCTATTCTGTGTGCAGAAAAATCTTCAATTTTCTCCCCTTTCTGGAAAAGCCAAGTTCTACCACCAGGTTTAGCCATCTCTTGTGGAGTTAAACATGGCTCTCCTTATTGGGCTGTCCTGGGCCTTCCATATCGGAAGCCATGCCATGTCCCCCTTGCCTACCTGGTCCTTCCACCTTCATCAGCAGCTTGCTCTTTTGAGAGGGCTTTATTGCAGTTCACACAGAAGTGTGAGATACTCATGTGTGTGTGTACTTGCACATGGGTGTGTGCATCCTATATACTGTACTGTACTCCATTGTTGTTCTACCAGAAAGACGATTAGCCCAGCAGGACACAAGAGGATGCTATTCTTCTTGAAAGTTAAAGTTTATCTACTCACTCTCATGGGACAGATAGCTCTGTCTGGGGGAAGAGTCTAATGTCCTCATAGGAGACAGGGTTGGTGCGTATGGGAATGTGGTCTCTCAGCTTCTTGGTCAGGCCTCTGCTGCCATGCCTCTCCCTAACGCCCATCACTATGGACGACGCCTTCTCTGGAGCTGTAAGCCAAAATAAACTCTTCCTTAAACTGCTTCTGCTCCTAATTGCTTTAATACAAACACAGAGAAGTAGCTAATACCCTTTCTATCTGCTCCCCTCACCCCCATCTATCTCCCTCTCTGAGACTCTACAGCCCAAGCATAATTCATACTGTAAGAGAGCTCTTCTCTGCCATTTCCTCAGCAGTAGCCTTACCCAGGGTTAGCCTGCTCTACCATCTTCCTATATTTCAAAGCATTGACCAAAAAGAATTCTTCCTTATACAGAAGATCAAAGTGATATCTGAGAAGTCATACGTGCTCAGAGCCATTCATTCTCTCAGGGCTTTCTTTCTATTGTCAACGAATGAACAGTTTGGGGGACACAAGGCTTATTAAGCACCCACTGAAGGAGAGACTAATACAAAGCTGGGGTAAGCAGAACAAAGAAGGGGAATACACCAGTGGAAGATAGATTTCCAGTATACCTGTAGAGGGTAGTTTAAACCAGTAGCTTCCACTCAGGTGGTTGTGGCCACAAAAGATACTTAGCAATGACTTAGTTTTGTTTTGTTTTGCTTTGCTTTTTGATCATGATGGCTGGTGCAGGGCATGCTATTGGTCAGAGGCCAGGGCTACAGATGAACAGCCAACTAACTATTCATAGCTACCCCCAGCCCCAGCCACCATCTGTCAATGAAGATTCACCAGGTTAAGGTTTAGAAATTGAGAAATCCTGACCTACGGTGGTAACAGGAAAAGGAGAGTCCATGGCTCAGACCTGTAGTTGCAGAGCTTGAAAGGCTGTGGTAGGAATAGTTCCTCAAGTTCGGGGCCAGCCTAGACCATATTATGTGTTATACTTGGGCCAGTATCAGATTACCCATGGACACTTTTTCTGTGAGAGATGAAACGGAAGCCTCTGAAGTTTGGGGTGGTATCTATCTCTTTAAAAATAGATACTCATGAATTCAGTATTAGCTTTGGGGTTACACCTAGTGCAGTCTATTCAGTCCAAGCTAGTAGCCTTCTCAAATTCCACTGAACACTGGAAAAGCATTTAACAGGGTCTAGCATGGGTGAAAACTTGTACTTAGTGATTATCTGAAAACTCTTTCTTGATATTTCTTACTTTAATTTTAACCAAGTAGGGATAGAGATTAGCATTCTGAGGTCTTCTTCAGGGATTCCTAGACAGTATTTTTGATAGGTGCGGTCTTGAGCTAGCATAATTCTGGAGATGTCATTGAACTGAGAGCCTTTGACGTAGGGTTGGGTTAGAGCTACTGTGGCAGAAGCACCATTGAGGGAGAAAGTAAAGGGAAGAAACCGTGCTTAAGTTTTTCTTTGTTTATCTTTATTTTATGTGTATAAGTGTTTTGGCTTCATGTATGTACGTTCACACATGAATGTCTGATACTCAGAGGCTAGAAGAGGTTGTCAGCTCCACTGGACCTGGAATTACAGGCAGTTGTGGGAAGCCAGAAACCAGGTCCTCTGCAGAAGCAGCAAGTGCCTTTAACTAAGGAGCCATCTCTCCAGCCCCTAACTGTTCCTAAAGCACTCATCTGGGGCTCTAGAAGGAGAGGGATGTAGTTTCCATGAAGGAAGAGTTAGCTGGAAGGAGGCCTGTAGCTAGTGTTCAAGAAGTTCAGGGAAACCCCATAGCCAAAGGTGCTGGAGCAAAGTAGAGGGAGTAGTGCCATAGTAGAGGGGCCAGGAAATTGCGAAGTAAGGGAGTTGTGGCTGCCTGCCAGGTTATCTGGGTATTTTCCTGCACCAGAGGGACCCCGCCCACTCTTGTTGTTTCATACTTAGGGCCTGCATTGGGGTTGCCAGGCTTGCCTTCTTGAAATTACCTTTGTGTTTGCTTACGTATTTGTGAGTGAGGTTCCTGGACAGAGAAGCATGCTCCGGGCCTGGAGTCTTAGTGCCTGTGCAATCATCCTTTCGTGGAAATCATGCGTGGATCTCAGTTGCCCTCTGTTCAGTGAGCTGACTCTGCTCTTCTGTCTCCAAGTCTTGGAATCCAAGCTGCCTTTTACCAGGGTCTGAGACAAGTTGTGCTGAGATTTGGGAGTGGTGTCTGTGTTCTTCCCTGACTCTGTACCACATGAGAGTCTGGGTGTAGAGGATATCACCGCGAGGCAGTGGGGCATCTCCCGGTAAAGCTAATTAACACCGCCAATCCACACGCCCCGTCCCTGGCTCCTTTTCAACAGTGAACCAGGCTAGGGGCTCTTTTCAACTTGATTTAGGTACTCAGTGTGGCTGTTGGAGAGGTTGTAATGATTTGGAGGTTTTTGTTTTTTGTTTTTTGTTTTTTGTTTTTTGTTTTTTTGTTTTTTGTTTTTTGTTTTTTGTTTTTTTTTTGTCTATGTAGGTTGTAGTGGAAGGACTTGGGAAAGAGAGATCAATTAATTTCTCTTTCCTGGATGAACCCAGCTTTTTCTTTTGAAATAGTTCCCACAAATTCTCTAGCTATGCCTACTCAGCAGCAATCCTAAGCTGGGGCTCCAGTGGAGGAGAAACTAGGGCTGTGGGAGGAGGAAGTTTGGCCATGTTGAAATTCCTCAGGGACGAGCCTGGGGAGAGAACATTTTCCACAGGAGAGGAGAACAGGGAGAGGAAGTCTTCGAGAAAAAGGCTGCTGCAGGCTCAAGGCACTTTGCATATCGTCCGGTAGTTAAGGGCTACTTCTGGGCTCTTCTAGAATGTGGGAACACCACAAACATGCATCTGTGGTGAGAATAGATCAAGTGAGTGTGAGAGAGATCCAGGATCAGAAGATGGTGGGAACTTTCCCTGCACCTTGAAGCTCTGGATCCAATAAACAGGGAGAATGTGCATACCTGATGGTTAGTTTTGTTAACTGAACACAAACTAGATCACATGGGAAAGGAGCTTCCATGAAGGATTGTACAGAGCAGGTTGGCCTTGTGCGCATGCCTGGAGGGGGTTATCTTGATTACATTATTAAAGTGGAAATATAGAAATATAGGAATCCATGCTCCCATGTCACCTTGCCACAGAACCTAATGCCTATTGTTTGTTCCTTCTCCATCACTCTAGAAAGCGGCTGTCTTGAGGAATATTTTTCCTCAAGTCAGCGACACACGGTGTCCAGGTGCAACAGCATGCCACTCTGTATCGGGACCAGTTCAGCTATCGGCTCACGCTCGCTGCAGGCTTTGTGGCTTTAACTTTCACATTAGCTCATTTCTCTTTCTCATATGTCCCAGGCTTGTATTTTACAACACCAGACGGAGATACTAATTAAACTTCAGAGTTTGCTCCGGCAGTGCTTAAACTGAGATTCCTAATGACAGGCCTGGCAGTGATCAATATATCTGCTCCACTGGCAATGATTTAGAGAACACCATGGTTACTGCTTGGAATAAAAGTGAACGAGCTCTGTAAATTTAATTTAGAGGAGTGATAACTTGATCAGCCAGAAATATATGGCAGAAGCATCTTGTATTTTTTTTTTTTTTTTTTTTTAAACAAAGCCCAGGGCGTGCTTCTAGCCAGATCTGTGATTTAGCCAAGAACATTTTATTTACAACGGGATGAATTACAGAGAGACATCTGCCCAGTGGCCCGGCTTCAGAAATATCACTTTACTCACAGGAGTGTTCTTTTGGTTCTATGAGGTGCTAGTTTGGATATAAAATTGTACATCTGATGTATATTTCTTCATCCACGATCAAAAGTAGAGTTATTTGCTACATTCTGCTCAGGCCAGTGCAGACTATGAAGTTTTCTGCAATGGCAGGCAGAAGCGGAGGACACAGTCTTCCGTTTTGCCTCTCTGCAGGGTTCTGTGTGTGAATCTGGGGGAGGAAGCATCTCAGACCTTGCCCTTCAGGTTTGTAATAATATGGACCATTCTCAAGTGACCTTTGCTTTCGAACTATTGGTAACATCGACTGTTAACTGATTGCATTAGCCGTGCCTTCCTTGCCCCGGGCCCATGCATGAGCTCAGTTTCTTCTTTGGACTTACACTACTGTGAAATAGAAAACCAGAACCCATGTTCTCTGTCTCTTTAATCTCTCCCCCTCCCCCTTCTTTCTCTCTCCAACCTTCTGACTCTACTTCCCTGGAGAACAGTGACTGACACATGTAAAACTTTCTGGTTGTCTGGAGTCTGTTGTGCTCAGAGTTTGCCCTTTACCTTTAGAACAGTTTTCTGGAGCTGCTGGCTCCTCCTCCTTTTGTTCTCTCTATTTGAGCTCTGGCCTTTGGGATCTGGGCCTCTAAGCTCCTCCTCCCTCAGTTCTTTATGCCGGCCCCCCTCTGTGGTCTCTAAGGAGGCTTGCTCTCATCTCTGGCAGCCTTATTTCCCTTCAGCTGTCAACCACTGGGCCTTCCCTGAGAAGGCCCTGCCACAACCCATCACCCTCCGTGTTTAAGAGCCTTGGGTACAAATCACTTAGTGCTTTATTGCTTTATTTTAATTTGTGTGCTTCTGTTCTTTCTCTTCCCTCAAAATGCAGATTTTGTAAGACCAGGGCTGTGCCCACCTGTTAGGTTAGCCTTGAGTATGTGGGAAATGTTTCATAAGCATTAATAGACTTGACTGCTTTATCATGATCATTATTATTATAATTATATTAATATGTTATTTTTAAATTATATTATATGTTATATTGAAATAATCTGGAAGGTATCATGAATATATGGATATGTGAAAATTTATCCACAATAATTTTTAGTAGGTGTGGTGTGAAGTATTTTTCCCTTTTATTTGTCTTAAACGTGATTCTTACTGATTTTAGTTTGTATCTGATTTGAATATGCTAGGTTATAGGGCAACCAGTTTGTGCTTCTTCCTCAGAACCTTTGTGATATAAAGATTGTTCTTGAACCCTATTTTAGCCCATGCTTTCCTACACTTAAACCTTGTAGTTTCCACCTTTCCTTTATTGATGTCAAAACAAGTTCATGTCTCAGTTTCTATCTGGTCAGGGCATCACTGATCTTAGAATTTCGAGTTTCTGTTTTTAGAAGGAACAGCCGTGACTTCTCATGTTTCTCTTTAGGCAATGACCTAGCATGGATGGTAACTGACTGGCTGTTCCAGAGGACTCACTTACTGTACACCCAGATGCTGAGTGAGATGAGCAGATTTGCCAGGGATGTAATGTGATTTTTATACGAAGCCTCCTTTGGGAGGATATAGACCCCTCCTCAAAACACAACACTGCATTTAGCTACTCAATGCAAAAT
>JADRCD010229788.1:0-27153 GCA_019843815.1 Montemys delectorum | reverse complement strand
GCTACTCATCATTCTACATGCATCATTTCCTTCACCCCTAGTTTGTATTTGAAGATAGGCTATGACAAAGTGTTCTTTATGACAATACCCATCTAATTAACAGTAACTGAGCCTGGTAGCATCTGATTGTGAGACTCTTTCTTTAGAGCTCCATACTTGAGGATGATAAATGATGAGATTTGTTAAATACATATTAGAAAATGAAAGCTGTGGTTAGAAAATTACACCAGAACCTTGATAATAACCTGGCTAAACATAGAGGAACCATGAGTTGTGTGGTTAAATGTCCCAGGTCTCATAGCAAGAAATAAACAGTTCTCCATCTACCCAAGAGACTGGAGTTCTTAAGCCTTCATGTGATGGGGAAAAAAAAGCCCTCACCTTTTCTAAGTCCCTCTGATGGTTTCTGAAACAGTAGTCTGAGAGAAGCCTGCCAAAAATTCTCCACAGAGGCTTTGAAAAGCAGAGAGACTTCTATGAACAAAATCAATTCTCTGCAACAGGACTGCGCAGCCACTATCCCATTGCCTCACAAGAACAGAGTTCTTATTGATCCACCCACCTCTACCCTCACCCTCTACTTTTCTACTTTGTTATTTTATGGTCTTCAAGCAGAGAAGAGATTTTTAAAAGAGGAAAGGCCAAACTTACTAGAGGTTACCTTGTATTCATTCAGAGGCTGACAACATACCAAAATGTGATCATTTGAACACATTAAGTAACAATGCATCTCAAATTTGAGTGCCCTACAAAATACTGAAAAAAATCATCGGCCTGGGCATGTAGATAAGCAGACCCTCAGGCCCCAGCCTTGGAGACTAGGATTCAAGCCCTTCCTCCCTTACCCTCCATACCTGGTGGTTATGGTAGATATCTTAGCAGGAATAGAGGGATGGAGACAGACACACAGAGAGAAAGAAGCCAGGCGGAATAAAAAGAAACTGTAAGAGTGAAGAGTGTTTTCTATAGATAAATAGATGATAGATGATATATACATAGATAAACTGATAGATGATAGATAAGTAGATAGATAGGTAGATAGATAGATAGATAGATAGATAGATACATACATACATACATACATACATACATACATACATAAATACTTTAGGACACAATGGATAACTAACTTTTACTACTTTTAGACATAAATGCCAATAAAACTGAGAATCTCACAATAATGTTCTCTATCAAAAAAACTGAAGCTTGATTGTACATAAGCAGGCAATTAGTAAATACCATGATCTGTCCTCATTAGTTCAATAACTATTTTTAAAGCTATTAACTTTAAAAGATTTATTTAATTTCATTTGTGAGTGTTTGTCTGTGTGTAGCATGTACATCATGTGTGTGCCGGATACTCGGGTATTTTTGCTACTGTGTCATTTCTCCAGCCCTCAATAACTATTTATTAAATTAGTACATTCAAGTAAAGCTGGACTTGGAGGATATAAATGAAGAAATACAAAGATGACAGTGTAATTAGGAATCAGAAAGAATAGAACACCGTGCTTGAGGCTAAGTGGTGCTACCTGGGTGATCTCACTCTGCTAAAACTCATCTCTTTAGTACAGAATAGCATGAGCAAATCCAGTTCTTCAGCAAGCATCTTATGTGTCACTGGGAACTCTCTTTCTGAATGTTCAATAGATCTTTTGTACTCTGTATGAAATTCAGGTCCTTCAAGCTTACCAGATATCTTCAAGCCAAAACTGCCTAGATGCTCGGAAGCCACTGGATCATGAAAGACAATTCTTCAATGCTACCCAGAGCTTACTTTCAAGGGTCTGATACAGAGGACTCACTTCAGTTTTAAAGCTTGTCTAGAGACCAGCATCTACCATAACTCAAAAAGAAAAGGTCCATGGCTACAGCTTTCTATCTTGAGACTTGAAGAAGTGGAGATAGGGCTACTCGGCAGGAGAGTTTTCTTGCACCAAAGTTAAAATCATATCTCAGAACCTAGCATATTACTTACTTTCAGTGTCTTTCCTTAGTGTGACTTTAAAAGACAGAGTGCATGGTGTCTTCTCTTTTCAGATTTGAAGCTTGGAATTTTAGGTGCCTTCTTTGAATATTTTTTCCATGCTATTAGAAACCTTCTTCTCTCAGTTACCTTAGGAACCATGGATAACAAGTACCATCAAGACCTCGCTCTCTTACCTGTAACAGAAGGCAGTACGCAGCATTTAATCATTGTACCTATAAAGAAGAGATGTCCAGGGGCTGGAGAAATCCCCTTCTGATGTGTCTGAGGAGAACAACAGTGTGCTCACATACATAAAATAAATATTTTTTTAAAAAGAGAGAGATCTCTAGCACAGGCTAGAGGGGTTGACCAGGTGTTTATCAATACAGCACTATTATTTTGTCCTGTTTATTGCAGGTGTTATAATTTTGTTAGTATTATTTTTATTTATTTATATTTATGTCTGCTTGGAATTGTAGGTATGTATGTGCCAATACCCATAGAAGCCATAAAAGGAAATCAGAAGTCCTGGAGCTGGAGTTACAGGTAGCCTTAGCCCATCCAACATGAATGCGGAAAGCTGAGCTCAGGTCTTATGTAATAGCACTGTTTTCTTAACCAGGGAATCCCCACTCAAACCCTAGTTGTTATACTCCTAATGTAGATTTTTGTTTGAAAATAGTTATTAAAGAGCCAAAAGACATTTAAAACAACATATATTTATTTAAAAACTTAGGCTTTAGTTTAGGTAAATTAATATATATATATGAATATATATGAATATGTAGTATATAAATATATATATACACTCATGTGTATAGAGTATGTATATTCATGTGTATGCTTACAACATTTACCGACTAAAAGTCAGTAGTCATATGCATTTGGATGCTCCATTTTTAAATCAATAGCAAATGATAACATCTCTACATATTTTAAGGAAGTATAGTAATATTGCTCTGTTGTACAGTGGGTCACCACAGCTCCTGTAGATTCATGAGTGTGCCTTCTACTGCATGTCTTGAAGACAGCATTACCAACCATTCCTCCCTGCCCTCAAGCCCACACATTCTTTTTGTCTCTTCTTCCACAATGTTCCCTAAGCATGATTTGAAGGTGGAGTTAAGATAGATGTGCTATTTAAGGCGGAGCACTCCGTCTCTTATTTTCAGAAATTTGACCAGTTCTGTATCTCTTCATGAAAGCTGCACACTGGAGAAATAAATTTTTCTGACTAAGGCTAAGATCAGGCCAGGTCTTATAATCATAAATACAAATACTTATGATGCAGTTTGACAGCAAGTCTGTATAGCAAAGTAATAATAATAATAACAAGCTCTACCCTGGTTCTAACTCAGCCATGGGCTTCTGACTAACATTATTATATTAGGACATGAAATTTTCTCCTGTAGAGCAGGCCAAAATCCAATTAGAAAGTGGTCAACCATCCTGTAAGAATCTTAGCACTACTGTGTCAGTGGCCACATCTTGCCTGGAAAGCCACAATTGTAATGGGCAGGTTCCTGTGCTAAGAAAAACCATTGATATCTTTTCTTCCCCAGAAGCCTGTACTTCTGGCACCATGACAGCTACCCAGCAAGAGGAATTTTTCTCAATTTGAGATTTATTTCTCTGTGTTCTTCAGCCAAAGTGCAGGGGTCTTCAGCAATAAGAACTTACCATGTAGTTATGGTGGTTAGCTAAAGAAAATATCAACACCCTGAATACCGGTGGGGCCTCTCTGACTAATAACCAGTAGGAGTATCCCATTGCTTGTACTATAATTTTCATGTCATGACCCACGTCTTCTGGGAGATGCACCATCCACCTCGTCAGGGTAATTTTGCTAGAACTTTTCTAATGCTAAATTTTGAAATTAGCTAAGTAGTGGTTTTCCACAAGACTTTCCCATGTATCCTTAGTTTTGGTTATAACTCAACTGCTACCATCTTTCTCGACCTCAGGCCTTTCCTCATCCTAGATTAATCTTTTAACTCTCAGGGATTTGCTCTCTTCTTTCATTTCACATGTATTGTACTAATCCTCTAATTATGCTTTACATTGCTTATGCGGATAGAATCCCTCCATTGGGCTTTTTTCACACCCTCTTTTGGGTGTCTGTTGTGTCTACCCTTTGGTCATCACACTTATTTTGGTTTTTTGTTTTTGTTTTTTTTTTTTTTTTGCTTTTTGGGTTTTGTTTGTTTGTTTGAATCTTGTCCTTGAATGAACTCTTGTTCCAGTTACAAATGAGAAGATGACTGGAACTATGTGTGGGTGGCCTGTCTAGACCACATGCCCAAGACTACTAGATGAAGAAGAGGATCACACACCTAGCCCGAACCTACCACCTAGCAGACAATCTGAACTGCCCAAGGAATGACTCACAATAACTTGTACTGCTTCCAACACCAGTGCCTTCCTCACTTCCAAACTCTGTGGGCTGAAGATAGTACTGAGTCACTCTGTGAGCTGCAATGTCTTATGACAAGATGTAGTTGCTATGGTGATGGGGGAGTACCAACTAAGATAGAAATGCACCAAAGCACTGTGTTATTAAAGTAGACCCAAACTATAAGTGACTTTGTACCAACTCCCTTTTTTAAGTTAGCTTGGCTTTCTGTTAGACTCTGTCCATAGCACTAGAATGTATCACACAGCTGATAAAATCTAAAAATAGGTTTGTTTTTCCTTTATGTATTAGGAATCTCTCTCTCTCTCAACTAAATTTTCTTGACATTTTGAAGGAAGTGACTAGAAATTGGGTAAGATTTTTTTAAGACAAAAAAATATGTCTGACAGCTGCCTTGTATATGTTTCTGGCTAAGACTCTTTAAGACAGTGTGGGATGAACACTGTGCTAGGAAGGACTTTGCATCTAGTGTAAGACAGTGCTAGAACACTTGCTTTCTCCATCAGTCTCATACAACCCACCTGAAAATACCTATCTGAGGAAGCCCAGAAGCAGTCACATAAGTTGCTAAACAGCTACTCTGCCCTTGAGCAGACTCTTAGAAAATGTATTTTAGATAGCAACCATAAAATCTACTCTGGTACTTTGTGGAGTAAACCTTCTGTTATCCAGAGATCTCTCCTCAGAGGTCTTTGAAAATATCACTTCATTTTCTCTCTGTGTCTCTATATCTGTGTCTCTCTCTGTGTTTCTTTGTCTCTCTCTCTCTCTTGCTCTCTCTCTCTGTCTCTCTGTCTCTGTTTCTCTCTGTGTCTCTCTCTCTCTTGCTATCTCTCTCTCTCTCTGTCTCTCTGTCTCTCGTGTGTGTGTGTGTGTGTGTGTGCGTGTGTGTGTGTGTATGTGTGAGTGTGTGTGTGTGTGTGCATGTGCGTGTGTGTGCGCGTATATGTATGCACATGCATGTGTGCTCATTTGTTCCTGTATATGTAGAGGCTAGCATCTGACAATAGGTGACTTCTACAGATCGTCACCTTTTTTTTTTTTTGAAACAGGGTATGTTATAGAAACTAAAGTTCTCCATTTTGACTAGGCTGGCTGGTTAGTGAGTTCCCAAGATCTGGACTATCTCTGACTCTCAATACTGGGTTAAAGGTGAGCTCTGCTGTTTGCAACTTTTGTGTGTGCTCTGGGGATTAAACTTATGTCCTTATGGTTGCAGAGCAAACATTTTGCCTACTGGGGCATCTCCCCAGCTACTGTTTGTACTGATCTCAAAAGATAAAATAGGAGGAAAAGACCTCGGCCTTGTGAAGGTTTTGTGCCCCAGTGTAGGGGAATGCCAGGGCCAATAAGTGGGAGAGGGTAGGGTGGCAGGCATGGGGAGGGGGGAGGCAAAAGGGGTTTGTTCTTGTTGTTTTTGTTTGTTTGTTTGTTTTTTTGGAGGGGGACCTGGGAAAGGAAAAATTTACATGTAAATAAAGAAAATATCTAATAAAAAAAGAAAAAAAGATAAAATAATGGAGAAGATATTGATGCAAAGTACAGTAGAAACATTGAGATGGGTTGGTCAATATTGTTTCTGGTTGTAGTTGATTCCCTAGGGATTTAGCCTCTTGCAAACAGAGCTGAAAGCTACTCTTTAAAATACTTCGAGAAAGCAAATGGCCTCTGGACAGAACCACTAAATGATTCAAATTTTTTAATGTTAAGCCCCAAATGTGACTGTTTTAATTGTCTTCAATGCACAATCACGTGGTTAAGGCCTCTGAGAATATCCATTTATAATGACCTTAATTACCTTAATTAATGTAGAAAGACTTGCCTACTATGGATGACATCGTTTTCTGAGTTTGGAATCCTGGACTTTGTAATAGTAAGCTGAGCACTGGCCTGCACACACACACATCCATTACTCTGCTCTTGATGGTGGATGCAATGTGAGCGGTTTTCTCTAGTTCTTTCTGATGTAAGCACCCTGCCATGATGGACTCTCACCTGGAAATGGGAGCAATAGAAACATTTGGTATCCTCCCCTAAGTTGCTTTCCTTGGAATAATTCATCACAGCAGAGGAAATGGAGCTACTTCCATTTCTACTTTAGCCAGGAGGTGAGAAGTAAGTTAGTGGCATTATTCCTATGGCTGGCAGCATATTATTATTATTATTATTATTATTATTATTATTATTATTATTAAAGATTATTTATCAGTTACTATGGTGTCCCATGCACTGTCAGAACCTATTGTGGGGTTGTGAAATAATAATGCAGGTTTTCTGTGTGTGCACGTACATGTGCAAGCATCCACAGAAAGCAGAAAAAGATTTTGGATCCCATGGAGCTGGAGTTATATGTAGATGGTTATGAGCTTTGAACTGCCCAATATGAGTGCTAGGAATTGAACTTGAAACTTATGCAAGAGTACCAAGCATGATGAACTGCTGATCCATCTCTCTAGCCCCAGTAACATGATTTTTGAGTGCTAAAAATGAATCCCAATCATCTTACCTTTCCACTTCTCTCCAATTTCCCTATTTATTTGACAAATAACTATGAGTTAAGAGGTTACCAAAGTAGCTGGGGAGAAGGCTCAGTGGGTAAAGTACTTGCTATGTGCAAGACTGAAGACCTGAGTTTCAACCTCCATTAGTTATGTAAAATCGAACAGTAGCATGCACCTATAATTCATCACACCAATTTGATGATAGGATACAGGGAGAATCCCAGGGAGTCCCCAGGCCAGCTCCCCTGGAAAATTTGATAGCAAAAAAGAGGAACTTTGTCTCAAACAAGGTAGAAGGTGAGAACGGGAATTCTGATGCTTTCTTATGAACTTTATACCTGCACCATGAAATTTATACACCCATACTAATGCATACAAACATGCACACAGCTACACATAGAAATACTTCATAGATACACCCAGAGAGATAGACGTAAACATGTCAGGAGCCATAATGGGACAAGTTAATAACTAGCAGGTGATCTTCCTGAGATGACCTGCTTGAGATTATCTGTGACAAGTTCACTCTTATCTGGCAAGGCCATAAGAGAATTCCTTTTAGGAAAGATTCCTACTAATAATATGTTTCTGTTATTATTAAACATGTATAAAAATAACTAGGCATTAGCCCATCCCTTTGGAGCAGATCTCTGGAGATCTACAAAGATGTACTGTCTTTTAGTGATGCTACATAGACAAATAGATGACTTCTTAAGTCTTAATGGTGATCCTATAAGAATTCCTAAAATTATATCAGTGGTCATTAAACTATTTTATAGTGGGACTGCTATTAAGTCCTCTTCTGATAGTCAAAACTACAATGAGAACTCTGCCAGTCTCCCAATTGTTACCAGTTAATTGCTCTTAGATGGTAACCAGATTTTCTCTTACTCAGAGCATATTCCAAGAGGTTGTAAAAACAATTAACCAAAGGTCATAAAAAGGGAACTAACAATTTGTTGTAGATGTTACGACAGAAGATAAAGTATTGACTCAGTTTATCTACATGAAACTTCACCAATAACTTAGTTATGGTTTTCAGCCTTTGATGAACCTGTGAAGCTAAGATAGGTGATGAATGTTTAGCCAGATAATTACTGTTGATGGATATGCATGTGAATATTCTCTGTTGCAAACTTCTATTTCAGTTTATGATTTGATTTTGTGTGTGAGCTTGTGATCAACTTTTTAACGTGTGATCATGTGTTCTGAAAGATGTATACGTGCTGATGACAAAGACATAAGAAGCAGGTAAAGAATGCTTCCCCTTACTAGAGAATATTTGCCTTTCCCCTCCTAGAGAAGTATTTTTCTCTCTTTCCCCACTTAGGAGATTTTTTTCCTTTCTCTACTTAGGACTTTTCTGCTTTTCCCCTTAGATAGCATTCATAGGAAACTTTTTACAACCTAGTAATAAAGTCTATAATCATTTTTAAATGTCCCTTTTTCTCCCTCAGCCATCTAACTAGCAGGCTGAAAGTTAGAGCCAAGCAGCTCCTGCTGAGATAGAACAAAAGCCACATTACTTAATCCTCAGCTGTTAGGCTACAGGTGTTAACTACCTAAGCCAGCAGCTCAGAAAGAGCAAGAAAGTTTTTAGGACTCTTTAGAGGTCACCATCAGCATTTCAGTACAGTTAGAGAGCTAGAATGTCCTGAGACCCTCAGACTTTAAAGCCACACCAGAGTCCCACTCTGTGACTCCACCACTACCCTTTCCAGGCTGGGAGACTACCTGCACAAATGCATAGATTAAAAAAAAAATACTTATCATGATTCTGCAATATGATAATTAGTAATGAATGACCCAAATTGTTAAACGTAGAAAGTAAAACTAGCACATATGTAATACACATAGTGCGGTTAGTTAGCTGTGTTTTGCACATGTAAAAGAACTGGCGAATAAAGAAATATGTATTAAATAAAATTAGTTTTTCACTCTATAAATAAGATGCACTGACTTATGTCCCTGTGGGAGGAAAAAAATACAAATAGAACATATGCCTCATCAAAAGGAGCTCAGGATTTAATTCAAAATAAAAAAAGAGAAAGTAAGTTTGTGACATATAATTTGATAAATAAATTGTGAAAT
This sequence comes from Montemys delectorum, assembly GCA_019843815.1. Lineage (NCBI taxonomy): Eukaryota > Metazoa > Chordata > Mammalia > Rodentia > Muridae > Montemys > Montemys delectorum. The sequence goes on along the minus strand of JADRCD010229788.1, from coordinate 18,179 downwards.
TACCAATACACTCAATGAACAGGCTCACTACATGGACATTATTACATCACAAAAGACACATAGAAAAGAGCTGATGAGATGACTCAATCAGTAAAGTATTTGCCATGCAAATTTGGGCACTTGGGTTGGATTCTGAGGCATAAAAGTCCTGGTATGGTAGCATGCAGTTGTACTTCTCTGGGCCTCACTTATTAACCAGTCTAGGAAAATGTTGGTTAAGTCCTTGTTCCCAGTGAATGTCCCATCTCAAAAACAAAACAAAACAAAAACCAGTAAAATAAACAAGAAGGACAGCCTCTAAGAAACATCACTAGAGATCATATTCTGATCTGTATGAGCATGTTCACATATGCACACATGAACACACACAAGGGACCATGGAGATGGTAAGATGTAAATGTTATCAATATACCCCTTCTTACCTCCCATCCCTAAAAGAAATACCTCAAGGGCCAGCTAGCCAGGTATACCCAGTGACAAACAAGATGAGATCCAGGCTCAAAAACCAATTACCATGAAAAGTAGTCAAAGTTAGCATCCTAATATGCAGCTGTAGCAATTCCATATGATAGAAATAGATGAGATTTTTCAAGAGCTATTTTAATTTTCTGACAAGCTGACATTTGTCATTTAGTACATGAAATGTTGGGGAAAGTCTGAGTACAAGCTTAGTATAAGCATTCACCCAGAATGGAAAACTAGAGACAGAGCAAGGGAACATAGCACTGGTTAGTGGAATTTGCCTTGGGCCATCATTCTTCACTAGGCCTGTTCAAGTTCCATGAGGTATCTTTATCTAGGTACATCAAAAGTAAGGCAGGAGGGACTGGTGAGCTGGCTCTGGGGAGAAACATACTTCTGTGAAGATCACAACCTGATGTTGATAAAGTGGGACCCACATGGTAGGAGGAGAGGAAAGATACCCTGAAAATGTATCTTCTGGTTTCCACACAAGTGCTCTGGCACATGCCATACATGCATAGTTAAACACACACACACACACACACACACACACACACACACACACACACACTAAACACTAAAAATTGGACATTAAATATTGGCATGCTCATCTTTACCATCCAAAGCACTAAAGAGAAAGGTGAGGGAAGAGTCAAAACAGTAAAAACCAATTCAAAACGCAGCTCTGTAGACTGTTGGAATAGTTCTACCTCATTAACTTAGTATTTTTTAAACTTCACTATCTTTTTTAAGTCTTCATAGAAGTATATATAGTATGTTGAGTCCATTCAACTCCCTATTCTTTAGAATAGGATCATTAACTATGACCACTAAGTAAAAATGTTCGGGCTGGAGAGATGGCTCAGCAGTTAAGAGCACTGACTGTTCTTCCAAAGGTCCTGAGTTCAAGTCCCAGCAACCACATGTTGGCTCACAACCATCTGTAATAGGATCCGATGCCCACTTCTAGTGTGTCTGAAGGCAGTGAAGTGTACTCATATACATAAAATAAATAAATAAATAAATAAATAAATAAATAAATAAATATTTTTTAAAGAATGTTCAAAGTTCTATCATGTAAAGCAGTTTTCTCCTATGATCACAAAACAAATCTTTCCTTTTGTTAAATGCTCCTTTTAATTACAAAAAAGCAACAACTAGATCTAGAAATAGATTTAGATATAGATAGATATAGATATATTAGAATATATCTATATGTTTCACTATGTCTAAAAATCAGCTTCAGCTTGCACAGGGGTTCTGCGGAAGGGGTGTTTAGGAGTGGCAAAAAAAGAAAAGAGTAACTTCAAGTCAAATCATGGGTACAAGCTGACAGCCTATGTTCTGCTCAATACAGCTTTCTGAAGATTACCAGACAGGTCATCCGGACAGTTCAGCTCTTCCAGATCAAAGCCCAGTCTTTTATTTACATATCAATTCAATCATTTATTCCAGGATGTCTTTGAATTATCCCACCAATCAGCATTCCATGACCCCAGTCCCTTGATTCTTAAAAAGTGACAAGAGTATTTTTCTTAATATTGCACATGAAGTAGGAGATCTGCCTGCCTTTGTAAGCACAGAAAATAAGATAGCTGGGTCAGATCTGGTTCTGAGATCACCACTCCTATGACACTTGGGCCTAAACTAGGTCTGTCCTAAGCTGGCTTTGAACACAGGAATCTGCTTGCCTATTTTAGCACAAACAATAAACTTACCTGGGTGGGATCTTGCCTTGTGATCACCATTCCCCAAGTCTCTTTATCTCCTTCCTTTATATCATTATAACAAGCTGGTTCATAGTCCAGATGCCTTTGTTCTTCTAGGTCAATGAAGCCCCTCATATGATTCATATTACAATCTTATATTTTACGTAGTTGAAAAATTGTATGTTTCTGAACTCACATTCTCAGTGTTCTTTCCCAAGCCTTGAGGGATCTCCTGAAGGTCACAGCATTTACCATTTTATCTAAGGACATAGACACACCCTCACTTCTGTCTCTGGTTATAATGGAGTTATTAACCTTGGCAGAGAGAACATAAAGTAAAATATACAAACAAGCCTTATGCCTAGCAACTGTCAACACTGTGGAGGCCCACTTCCTGCTGGCTCTGTTTCAGTGGTACGAACCATGTCATACCATCCCTTCTATGATCATGCAGGACTCAGTCATAATGTATTATAATTATATATATATATATACATATATATATATATATATATATACACACACACACACACACACACATATGAAGCTGCAGCTTTGTTTGTGTTCTACTCCCACCCTTTCCAAGATGTGTTTGCATGTGTGAGTGTGTATGTATGTGTGTGTTAAGAAAAAAATTGAAGACTCTAAAAAACAATTTATTCCCTACTATTCCATAAAATATATACATATTTTAGCCAGTCAATTTTCAGAAGAAAATTTCAAACTACATTTATCACCTGTAAGAATCTCATGGGTGATTTAAAACTAGGACTTTAAGTAAAAAAAATTAATAAAATTATAATCCATTTTATTATTTTTCTCAAGACAAGAAATCTTCATATGACTCTGGCTTCTCTCCAGCTCCTGTGCTCAAGTGATCATTCTTTCTCAGACTTCCCAGTAGCTTGGACTATAGGTGCTTGCTGATACTCTGAACCCTTAGTCCATTTCATTTACATATTTTTTGCCAAGAAGAATATAATTCTTCAGAGACAAAGAGCTCTTTATTTCAATATTTCTGGAAATGTGGATAATGAATCCTACTAAGGACTAGAATCTTAAACTCACATGATTATGAAACAGGAAGTTGAGTTAAAAATCCCCTATTACATGGGTCTGGACAGATGGCTCAGCAGTTAAGAACCTTTTCTCCTGTCAGGAAGCTCATCACCCCTTTTAACTGTAATTCCAGCTCTAAAGATACAACACGATCTTCTGGCCTCATGGACACCTGCACACAAATGTTATGGTCACACACAGGCACATGAAAATATTAAAATAAATCTTTAAAAAATTTCTTTTACAGATATGCAGAAACAGCATTATTTGGGCATACTGACAGTATATAATTAGTTCTTTGTGATTATTGGTTTGAAGTATGCAGGATTTAGTCAATTAACTCAGACAGACCCCTTCATGGGAAGTTCAAAAGCAGGACTCCCTCAAATCCTTAAAATAATACCAAAGGGAAATCCCGTGTAGAGGAACTTTATTTAATATTGCCCATTCCTTTAGTATTGTTGGCTTCCAGGGTTTTTTTAACATGTCAATTGAAGTGAACATTCCCCTTTCCCCATGTTCTCTCCTCTATTTCCTGGAGAATCTGTTTCACAAGGTAGGGGGCTGTTTTGTTTCAGCTGTCTTTGACATTGTTGCCAAAAATATTGCAGAAGTGCTAGGAGTTGTTCCCCTCTCCTTTACTTCAGTTCAACCATTTGTTCTTCCAGAATATGTATGTCAAAAACTAGTCCTAATTTGTATTCTTCTGGCAGAAGGCTAAGGAGATAGGGCTAAGGAGGTAGATAAGAACAGCTTGGCACTAAATTTCATGTTTACTTTTCCTTTGAGGGCAAAGATTCCTTTATTTAGTATTACAAAACCTTATTAATACTTCAATTGGTAAAGTACATGTGTGAGGACCTGAAGGAGACTCCTCGTAGACCGTTTGGAGAATTTTAGGCATAGTGGTGTGGAATTGTAATCCCAGTGCTGGGAAAGAGAAATGGGTGGATCCCTGAGGCACAATGGCCAGGCAGCCTAAACTACTTGATAAGTTCCACATCACTGAGAAACATAGTCTCAGGAAAAAAAAAAAAAAAAACAATGAACGGCACCCAAGATTTCCTCAGGCCTCCACATGCCTGTATACACGTGTGTGCCTGTGTACCTGCATATACATGGACACATACATACCTGAACACATACTCTTACACATATACACAAAAGAATGTCTTTAAAGTAAATAAATCCTCATGCATTTGAAAACTATCACATCCATTGGGTCAAGCCCTGTATCAGGCTTTCCCTTGCCAGAGAGCAAGGTCACCATGTCCCAAGACAGTAGAATCACACAGCAGAAACTCTTGGAATTTTCCAAAGAAAAGTTACCACCTTTATTGTCTGATCTCTTTCATGAGGATTCTGTGAGTTGGTTCTTTTCATTTTTTCCCTAGAGACACAGATATGGTCTTTCATTTTGTTCCCCTTGTGTTCTTCCTCAACTTCTGTGACACTAGAAGCTGCACCTATATTGTGTGTTCTACCCTTCCACTCTTCCCAGCCCTCCTTCATCAAATAATACTCCAGACACTATATTAATGAAGAGGAGAGGGGGTTACGTAATTTAACAGTCATGAAGTGAAATCCCTACTTCACAGATACTATTTTAATTTCTCAAATTATCTGAACTTGCCCAGCAGCACTGTGAGAGACCCTAAAAGTGTTACTTTGAAAGTTATTTGCCCTCTCTGGCACATCTTCCTTTCCCTCAAATCAGCATTCAAGATACATCTCAAAGTTCTTAGTCAATTTCACTTTTTTCCCTTTATTTAATTACTGGAATTACAAGGGCTCCATTCCTGACACATTTTCCTGGCCAGTATACAGGATTTCAGATACATTAAGGCTAAAGAGTCTTTTGTAGAGGAACCTCAGTGAAAAGAGACATATCAGCCATTAGTAAGTGTTTTAGTAGAAAAATGAATTCTGAGTTCCAAACAACTGGTTTGCACATGAAAATTTGGATAGCCACCCATCAGTGGGAGGAAAGCACCTTTTTTCTCCCCTTTATTTTCTGCTTTCTAACTTGTATACGCAACAAGGTCATCCAGTACAATGGTGCTAGGAAATATTTTTCCAGAGCACGCCATAATCAGTCCGATCACAGCTCTCATTAAGTAATGCTACCAAGTTGTACCCTGGACAGGTCTGAGCCTCTGCTGCTAATCTGACTTTCTATTCCTCCAAAAGGCTGACCTACAAAATGGAGTGTCAAGTCCATCTGGTCCTTAGACATAGATATTGGAAAGGTGACTTAACCTCTTCAAATGTGACAAGGGGGACTATTGTAATGCAGACTTGTGGACAAAAACCTTTTACTTAAATAAATGGCAAACTAATGGAGCTCAGAATAATGAGTCAAAGCATCCAAATCAGAAAGACTGAAATGAAATTGGTCCAAAGATTAAAAGAGGGATGGAGAACTGTAGCTCATTTGTTAAAATGCGGATAGTGTGCATATTTGGTAATATGCTGTATGAGTATGAGAACCTGTCTTTCACCCTCGCATGGAAATAGATAAAATAAGCATAGTGTTGTTTATGCTCATGGTAAGCACCCACACGTCTGTTTCCTGACTCGGTTGAGAAAGCCTGGAAGAACTGATAGCCATAGAGTGATGAGTATTCCTGGAGTCCAGTTTCAAATATATTTTAAAATACATGTTCCAAGAGGTTTCATTTTTCTATGGGCACATAGTATTGGCAGCTCCCCATGCTCAGAGAGTGGCCCACCCTACATCAACATTTATAGGGCATCATGAACTGGACTCAATGGTTTGTTAAAATAGGAGGAAGGAATGGTGCCTAAAGGGAACTACCCTGGAAACTTTTCAAGGGGATTTAGAGAGAAGAATTAAATGGTTGCATTGTGTGTGTACACGGTATTTTCAAAGATTCAAAAGAATAAATAAATCTTTGTGGGAAAAAAAAAGAATAGACATGGGAGAAAACAGTTAATTCTTCGATCAAGGTGGAATAAATCAGATAAGTCTGGAGAAACATCGTCTCAAAATGTAGAAAATATTGATGATAGATAATAGAGATGGAGATAGATAATTTTGAAGGTAAGTTTGTATATATTTATATTTACATATATAGTTATATATATACATATGCATATTATATGTGTATATGTATATATATGTGTGTGTGTGTGTGTATGTATATAAAACTCTGTAAGATCATTACATTAGATGGCCTAGTTAAGCCTGTATATGAAAATGGAGAAATTATGAGGAAGATAGGTAGGTAGGTAGATAGATAGATGATAGGTAGTAGATAGATATAGATAGATAGATAGATAGATAGATAGATAGACAGACAGACAGATATTTAGGGGGAGAGAAGAAAATAGGGAAGGACACAAAGAGAAAAGTAAAAAAAATAAAAGGAACAGGAGGGAAGAATGACAAGCATGCTGCCAGAGTGACAGGACCTAACTAACAAGCACTCCCAGTGATTTACACCAGGACAGATTGAGAAATATAATAAGTAAAGTAACAGTGGATTATGATGCAGCTCAAAATAAATATCTGTGATTTTTCCTAGTGGTCGATAAATGCGTGAATGTGCAAGTCGATGGAGGAGCAGAGAGGAGGTAAATTAAATAGCCTGCCTGTCAGTGAGGATAGAGAAGGAAGTGGGGAGAAGGGAAAAACCCTAAGACATAGACTCAGTCAGAATGTCAAAGATAATGTCCCCAGTGATGTCATTCTGATACCAGACACACAAATCTCTCCCGAGGCTTTCCTCAAGACCCATAACCACCGTGGACTAGAAAAGCATCAAGTTAACACAAGTTAGCAATCATTCCATGGGCTGGTGAAAGGCTCAGCTGGCAAAGCTCTTGTTGCCAAGCCTGATGATATGAGTCCAATCCCCAGAACACACATGGTGCAAGGAAGAAATTAACTTCTGCAAATTATCTCTAACCCCATGTGTGTTGCAGTATATGTAAGCATGAACACACACACACACATACACTTACATACACACACATGCACACACGCATATACACACATGCACGCATGTACACAGGCGCACACACACACATATACACTTACATACACACACATGCACACACGCATATACACACATGTACACAGGCACACACACACACACACACACACACACACCTACCTACAAATATATAAAAGTAACAATAATATTTAAAAGTACACAACAGGCTTTCTCCAAAATAACCAATCAATAACTATAAAAGTTGCTAAGATCTTCAAATGTAAGGTGATCGTGGAACCTCTCCACTGCTTAAAGAAGTCCAATCAATCAATCATAAGCATAATGCAAGAACATGAAGCTGTTCTGGAATTTAAAAAAAAAAAGATACAAGAAAATAAATATTTAAATCCAACAAAGTATGTGACTCAGTTCATAGAAATGTAGCAAAGATGGTTCCTTATTTGTGACAGATACACCTGAGGAGTGTAAAATATTCACAGGGAAAACTATTGGGATGCAGGGGACTCCATATTATATTTAAGCTCACTTATAAATCCACAACTTTTCCCCTATAAAATACATTTAAAAGTGGAGAGTATTTCCTTGCCAATCAGGAACATTTTGTAACAAAAACACACCTAGAGCTTACTTGGCTCATCTTGATTGAACACTTTTCCAGTACATCCTGTGGCAATTTATTCTCAGTCATGGTGAATTTAGATAAACATGGTTGCTTTTGTTTTGTGAGACAGAGACTCATATAACCCTATGGACCTTAAGCTCTCTTTGCAGTCAAAGATGACACTGAGTTGCTCTGTGTGTCTCATCCACCTCCCAAGTGTTAGGGTTACAGATACGCATCATCATGCCTGGTTTATATAGTGCTTGGGGTCAAACCCTGGACTTACTGCATGCTAGACAAATGCTCTTCCAACTGAACTGTAGCACCAGTCCCATCATATTTCTTTCCAATTTATTATGAGGTCATCTTTGTGCATGATCCACACCTCATGATTTGATGCTTACATCGAATTGGATGCTCTCATCTACCAACCAGTCCATAGGTCTTCAGCAGCCTTCCTCTGTCTTGCTTCTACTCTTCTTTTGGTTAAAAGCCTGAAGGTATCTCCCATGATGCCTTCCACTCATTGTTTCTAATCTATCAATTTACAGATGAGAAAACTCAGCCCCACAAAGTTAAAATAATGTGCCTAAGACTACAGGAATCAAATCAAAACAGAAAGCTGGCCTTTGTCTCACCATGAGCATTTTCTTTACACCACTGATAATTCTCATTTTGTCTGTCTTAAATCACCCTAAATCCATTTTCTACAGTATTGTAATAAATCTGTAAACACTAGACCTTTTATTTTTTTCATTACATATATTTCATTATATACATTTTCATGTGTGTCTGTCTGTACGTGAGTATTTGCACACTAGTGCAGGAATTTAGATGCCAGAAGAAGGTATTGGATCCCTGGAAATTAGAGTTACAGGTGGTTGTGACCCACTTGACTTGGTTGCGGTGTACTGAACTTGGGTATTCTGGAAGAGCAGAAAATGCTTTTAATCTCTGTACCAACTCCACACCCAACTTGAAAAAGATTTGAAGTATTATTGGGAGTTAAGTGGGTGGAGGAAACAGATTGATGCAGGGATGCCTATAGCTAAGTCCTCATTAAAAGTAACCATTAAAACTGCAATGATGAAAAATTAGATGTCTCTAGAAAACTGACAAGGCCAGAAGACAATGTTAGCTTATACTAGTTACATGTCTTTCTGCACAGACAAATAGCTGACAAAAGCAACTGAAGGAAAATGGATTTGTTTGGGTGTTTGTTTTGGCTTATAATTTGAGGGTTGCCATGATGGGGAGGACGCAATGGCAAGAACGTGAGGCAACTGGGCACGTTACATCTGCAGTCAGGAGGCAGAAGGTAGTGGATGCTCTCACTCAGCTTATTTTCTCTTCTTTGTCACTCAGTACTCTATAAAATGGTGCCACCCACATGTAGGCTAAGTCTTCTCACCTCAACTAATCTAATCCAGAGAGTTTCTCACAGATGTGCCCAGAAGCTGTTTCCAAGGCAATTCTAGACTCTGTCAAATTGTCCATCAACATGAACCACAGAGGCATCTTTCTTAATTCCTCCTTTCTGCAAAGATGCTCAGAATGGGGCATTGCTAAACATGTCCCAACTACTCATCAGCCACTGTGTACATTGGAGGATCTGTGCATCAGCAGTCCTCTTAAGAGAAGCAACCAGCTATGGTCACTTAGAATTTAAGGGTTACTGGCAACCTAGGGGCCAAGAGATGAGCAGACAGACTTCTCAACTGCACTAGTGTTGACTTGCCAAAAATTGCAAGATGCTCAAACGCTGAATGAGGACTCATTCAGCTGTAGCAGCTTCAGATTGATGCCTTTAAAGAGATTGAATAAACTATGTTACAATCTGGCATGAGCTTTTAATATTAACCACGACATATTTTATAGACTATATTTGTTGCCAAGCACTAAAACAAACATTAAGATGCTTTTTGCCTTAACTGGAACTATGGATGCTTTTGAACACTGATATAAAAAGCAGCATAAACCACATTATAATCACGAAAATCATCTACGTTAAGCTACCATTTGCTATGAAAGTGGCAGTTATTTTTCATCTACAAACAATTATATCTCGATTACTTACTCTCTGTTAGGGAACATTTCATCAAAAAAATCTCATTTAATTGACATAAATATGCATTTTCTTTGGAGAGAGACATAATCTCTAATTTGGACTAATTAAAGGACTAGGCATTTCCTATTAGTGAAAGGCTGGTGTCTAATGGAGATATGCATCTTTATTAGTTTCATATACATGAATTCATACAAAATAAGCTGCTTACAGTAGGAAATTAAGATCCTAAGAACCACTATGTAAAGAGCTCAAGACAGTAACTTGGGGTCTAGGGATGTGGCTCAGTTGGTAGCACCCTCATTCGGAACGCAGAAAGCCCTGGGTTTGATCCGCAGAAATGTATAAATCAAGGTGATGCAGGCTTCTACCCTCAGTTCCTGGAAGGTCGAGGCAGGAGGATTCAAAAATGTTCATTGTCGACTACATATCAAGTTGTAGTCCAGCTTGGGATATAGGAAATGCTGTTCCATAAAGGAAGTAATGTAAATTGCTTTCCATGTTTCAAACACATGGAAGTGAAGTAGGCTGTTAATATATATATGTGTATATATATATATGTATATACATTATATATATAATATATATACACACATATATACGTATATTTATATCTTGCCTTAACCCGTTTGCATTTTGAACCTCCTAAGATTCTTTTCATTCCCAGCGTGCCACTATGCAAGAATCACTCTAAATCACGTCAAACAGAGAGTTTGCTGCAGATTTCAGATACTTATCTTCTGTAGGGAGTGTGCCTTCAACCCCCAATATGCCAAATAATCTTGAACTGTATGTAAAGTACATATAGATTGTAACAAGTCAGTACTATGCTGAAATGAAAGAGCTGAATGTTGGCTGAGGAGCTACTGGCTAATGATGGATGCTACAGAAATGAGTCTCCTGTTTTTTTTGTAGTAAAGGTCACTGACAGATTGTCTATCCTCAGTGGATAACCCCAGATCCATGCATACATCAACAGCAGTAATTTGACACATTGAAGCATAAGTCTGTATATATATGTACATAAATGAAGAGGAGATACCCCACTGCATTCAATTATATATGTCTATAATTATATAATATATGTGTACTGTATATATATGTGTGTATGTATATTATACATATATATTATATATGTAATATATAATGTACATATATATTATATACATATATATTACATAATTATATATATGTGTGTGTATGTATGTACATATCAATATTACAAACTAACAAACACATTACACAGCCTCAGTCCCACTTGAGAGGGAGAAGAAAGCAATCACAATTGGGGAGGGAGGGAGGGAAGGACCTGGGAGGGAAATTGGGGGGCTGGTGGGAAGGGAACCTGATTTGGAATTGGGTTAGGGAAAAGAACTGAAGCCTGAAGGCCAGCAGAAAGAATGGAAACAGACAACCTCGGGAGGTAGGAGTTTGGGCAGACCCTCCAGAATGCACCAGAGACCTGGGAGGTCAGAGACTCTCAGGACTCAAAAGGAGGGACCTTAGATGAAACTATGTAGAGCTATATGGAATTTATAAAGCCCACCTCCAGCAGGAAGACAGGACATCAAATGAGGGAGGGGATTGCTATTCCATAGTCAAAACTCTGACCCATATTTGTTCCTGTCTGAAAGAACTACAGGGATGAAAATGGAGAGGAGCCTGAACAGGCCCAAAAGGGATCCAGCTCATGGGGAGGTCCCAAGGCCTGACACTATTACTGAGGCTATGGAGTGCTCACAAAAAAGGACCTAGCATGGCTGTCCTTTGAAAGACCCCACAAGCAGCTGAAAGAGTCAGATGCAGATATTTGGATCCAACCAATGGACAGAAGCTGCTGACCCCTGTGGCTGAATTAAGGAAAGGCTGGAGGAGGCTGAGGAGGAGGGCGACCCTGTAGAAGGACCAGCAGTCTCAACTAACCTGGACCCCTGAGACTTCGCAAACACTGGACCACCAACCAGGCAGCATGCACCAGTTGATATGAGGCCCCCAACACATATACAGAAGAGGACTGCCAGGTCTGAGTTCAGTTAAAGAGGATTACCTAACCCTCAAGAGACTGGAGGACACAGGGAATTTAGAGGTCTGATTGGGTTGGGGGTTGAGGGTTGTGGACATCCTCATTGAAGATGAGGGTGGGGGTAGGGGTGGGGTGGGGAGGAGGTACATGATGTGGAACAATTGGAGGGTGGGCTGGGGAGGGGAATAAAATCTGGAGTGTAAAAAATTAATTAATTAATTAATTCATGAATGGTTAAATAAAAATCAAATTCAGAGGGAGACATGTTGGAGGGTTGGAGGGCTGGGGGTTGAAGTAAGAAATGCAGGATGAATATCATCAAAATACATTGTATACCTGTATGAAACTCAAAGACTATAAATATGTTTTAAATATTTATTATTATATCATTGAATTTTTTATTTGTATCTAAACCATTCCTTAAGAAGAAAAAAATGTCAAAACAAGCATATGCTCATATCATCATTATAATTCAGTAAAAATTATAATAATTGTATTTGGTTACAAAAGAATGCATTAAAAAAATATTCCATTTGTTTCTGTATCTAGCCCTATAGCTATTGTATCATGTCAACCCCCCTTTTCTACTGGTATGTCTGCTTGTACATTTGTGTACATTTATTCACATGGTGGTGCACATATGTGTGCAGACACAAACCGATGTCAGGAATCTTCCTACTGGCTCTCCAGTTTATGCTTTGAAGCAAGGTGAGTCAATCAAACCAAGAGTTTGTCCATATGCCCAACTTTCTCCAAGGCTCCTTCTGCAAGGCTGTAATTAAAGGCAGGTTAACACACTGACTGAGAAGTTGAGGTGATCCTAATTTAGAGTCCTTTGCTTATGGAGCATGTGCTTTAATGTCTGAGAAATTTATCTCCAGGTATTCTTCTTTTATTTGAGACAATGTTTCATGTAGTCCAGTCTGTCCTTGAGCTTGATATATACCTGAGGATGATCCTGAACTTCTAGCACACCTTCCTTCACTTCCTGAGTGCTGGAATAACAGTCAAGCACAACCACTCCCGGTTTTATGTGGTACTAGAGACCTACGTCAGAGATTTGTGCATGCTAGGCAAGCATTCTAACAAATGAAGTACATCCTCAGACCATGTTGTTGATTCTCATTGACCGGGGAAAAGCTACAGATCTACTCTACTTTCATAGAGAGTTCATATGTGGGTCTCAGGAGATGAGTGTGGCTTTAACATGTTATTTTTTGAATATACACTGTCACTCATTCCATGGACCTAGTCATCGAGGCAGCTTCTTGGGACTTAAGGACAAGTCAGAGCTGTAACAGGAGGGTACTTATGTTGTAACGCTCAAGAAATAAAAAAGACCTGGGTTTGTTAAAATAGCATTGTGAAATAGCATACAAAACAACATGTTCAATTAGACAACAATAAATTCCGTGAATAGTTTAGGGTAAAACCATAAAATAGGAATGTTAGAATTAGAAAGACAGCTTAACAGTTTAGAGCACTTGCTCTTCTTGTAGAGAACACATGTTTGGTTCTTAACACCCATGTTGGATGACTTGCAACTACCTGTAACTCCAGATCTAGGGGGATCTGACTCCTTCTTCTGTCCTCTGGTGGAACTGCACTCACATATATTCAATAAAATATAGGTCTCTAAGAGACTTGTTTAATGAGTTATTTAATTCAATATGAAGAGGTATGTGTGTTTTAGCCTGCACATAAGCAGCAGAGGACAACTTGAAGGACCAGATTGTCTCCTTTAACTACAAGTCACTGGGATCAAACTCAGGTCACCAGGCTTGCACTGTAAGTGCCTTTACCAGCTGAGCCATTTTGCCAACCTTTACTAAATTTGAGTATCTCATCCTATCAAGTGTTAGCTAATGAACAAATTCTGGAGACATGGAAAGGTATAAGTCATACATGAATTCTCCAACTCAGTAGAATCTTTTGACATTAGTCTCAGGAAGTAATTCCTCTCTCCATCTTTACAGACCATAGCATGTCTATGATCTCTGACCCAGCCATTCAGCATATAACATTTACTGCTGACTGATATGATGTATGTGGGTAGTAAAACATACAATCAAACAACAACAACAACAACAACAACAACAACAACAACTCACAAATGTTACTGACTGGGTCACCCATAAGAAATGAGACATGACACATGACAGTGCCCAACTGGTTGAAAGTAGTGGTCACTGCAGCATTAAGAATTCTTGGAATATGAGAAATGACTATGGCTGTGACTTCAGTGTCTACTCAAAATGGATATTGTGATTTCTTTGCCATGACAGCAGAGTGGAGATGTGGGCTTGAAGAGATGACTATGTCATGAAGGTACTTGCTTATAGAATACTGTCAATATCTTAGCACCCAGTAGATATCTGAGACATGGAGTAGCTTAGGGTTAGTGGAATACTCCGGACAGTAAAGTGGTTGTCTTGTAAGCATGAGTACCTGAATTACATCCTCAGAACCCATGTGGAAAACCCAGGCAATGCATTGGTTAGCAGTGCACACTTAAAATCTTAATACTGGAAAGGCTGAGAAAGGGAGACACCAAAACCAGTGAGTCTAGCATATTTGTTTATTTCCAGGCTTGTGAGAGACTGTTTCAAAAAACTAATTGAATAGAGAATAGGAACTACACTCAAGGTTGTCCACTGAATCCCATACATGAGTGCTCACACATGCACATACACAAACACAAAATCATGCTCACATGTACAGACAATTTCCTTATTTATTTCTGTTTCTACCATGGTAGGAATCCACACCAAGGTACTGGCCAATCATCACAGTGGCTACACTTTCTAGCCTCCAGCATTGTAAGTTAAACACATATTTCTTATTCATTCACTAACTGATTGACTGATTGCTTTTCAGATAAGGGATCATGTAGTGCAGGCTGACCTGAAACTCACTGGTAACCAACTTTAGCTTGACATTCTGCTCCTCAGTTCCAATTAAAAAACAGGAGTATCTTGTCTCTGCTATCATTTAAATCCGTATCAAAAACAATGAGGTGGTCAAATGCTTATCTCAATCAATATGTTAATTAAACAGCTTTCATAAGATAATTTTCATCCCAAAGGTGTCAAAGCAACGTTTCATGATTTGTGTGCTTCCTTTGCAGAGTTCTCTCTAATCCATCTGGCTTTTTTTTTTTTTTCAGAACTCTTTTCTCTTCTGGAGTCAAATGAATGGCAGACATTCCATTAAGATGAAGGGCTGATGGGATGGAGAGATAGCTCAGTGGTTACGGGTACTTACTGCCCTTCTTATTTGAAGTTTGTTCCCAATCCCATATGACATAGCTCAGACTTTTAACTCCAACTCCAGGGAATTGAATGCCTTCTTATTGCATCCAGGGGCACCTAGTGTACATGCCTACATGCGTGTATACACACACACACACACACACACACACACACACATTATTTCTTTTAAAAATCTGTGAGAAATCAAATGTTGAGTTTATAATATGGAAAAAAGAAATCGTACTGTGGAATGTCTAAAATATAGATCATGTTGGCTGATTTTAATTTTTAATTATTTACATTTACTTACCTTCTTTGTGCACCTGTGTGTGCAGTCATCTATGTCATACATGTTGAATTGAGTTCATAGGGCTGACAACTATAGGAGCTGATGAGTTCTTCCCATGAAGTGTGTTCTGGGAATCAAACTCAGGTTGTCAGGCTTGGCAGCAGGCTCCCTTAGACATGCTGAGCCACCTTGCCAGTCCTATACTGACTTATCACTGTCAGAATTTGGTTCTTATCAGTGTGATTTAGTACCTTAGAACACATTTTATGTAGCTTTTCGTGGCTATAGTTATAGTTTTAGTAATATATTCACCTGAAGTTAACAAGGTCTCTTCCAATATATCATTTACTTTTATCAATGAGCTTGCTCACTAGTCATATGCATGTGGAATGAGCCTTATACTAAAAAGCAATAGGAATGAAATTTAAAGTTTATTTCATTTCAGTTTTTTATGCTATTTATTTATTTATTTATTTATTTATTTATGTGCATGCTCATATTCAAGCACCCAAACATGAACCCATGCTCGTTACATTCCACGTACAGACAATCTACCTAAGTCAGTTCTTTTCTTCTACCATGTTGGTCATGGTCAGGTCCTTAGGCATAGAGACTGCCCATACCCACTGAACCTTCTTCTAGGCGGAATCTTTCAAGTGCTCTACATAGCTTATACCATTTAGTCACCATAACTCCACCATAAGTGGAATTCTTACCTCATCTTTCACAAAAATGCAGGAGGCTCAGAAAGGTTTTTGAAAAGCTGCCGAAGATAACATTCTAAATGTGGCAGGCTGGAACACAAAACTGAGGCCATTTGATTCCAAAGCGCACATGGTTAGCAAGTGTGCAGTATCGATTCTCTAAATAGACGGTTTGCCTTTGGCTGGCAAAATACACATATGTCAAAATTTTCAACTTCATCTGCTTTTAAGGAAGTGGTAACTGGGGAAGTCATTCCGTGTATTTAAAAGAATCATTTTCAAAACACGGAACTTTAGATATCACGACGACAGGCAAGTCGGGCAGCTGTCAGAAGTCTATTTGTGTTTCCATAGCACTGAGGTGATTTCTCTTATTAAAATGGATGGAGTTAGACATACCTGAACTAACATAGAATAAGCAAGTTTCCAAGAAACTCGCTCCTGGAACAGAATTTAGACTCTGAAGAACTAGGTACAATCTGCTAAGGCTTCCCCAGGAAGACAGTCAACAAGAGAAAGGCCTCTCCCTGCCTGGAGACAGTCATCAGAAAGGATACTATCCATGCCTGAAGACGGTCAACAGCGGCAGATCTATCCTTATCTGGGAATAGCTGACATGTGTGGCCTCTTTATGCCTAAACTTGTTCCACCCTAGAGGAGCTTATGAGAGAGGCTTTTATATTTAACAGGCCTGGGGACAGCAGCTGTTTCTTTGGAGATGGTGGGAGCACAGGGAGCCAAGAGGACCTCAAAGGAGGATGGCGGGGAAAATGAGCCGTCAACTTGTAGGCTTTACAAAACTCATCCGCCTCGCATCCACAAAGTCAGAACAAACTGACCCTACTTTTGGTAAGTCATACTGGGAGTCAAAGAACATAGCGATATGTGTCCATGGCGAGGTTATTTCACAGTAGTGATGATCCAGTCACAATGATTAGCAGGTGACATGCCCTCACGTATGATGTTTCTATGAAGGGCACTGTCTACCATATTCTACTAGGTTCTTCCCCAAGGCTGCCATTACTTGCTCACAAAATTATCAGTTCAAAGTTTCAAACTCATCTATGGGTTAAAATACAATGCCACATCTCTGAGGTCCTACAAACATCCCTTTTAACACGCTTGGTAAGTATTCTACAATCTACACTTAGCGATAACTGTTTTCATTACCCCTCTCTTTTACCATTGGTGTTAGAAGAGTAGATAGGTGCCACATTTTACAAATGTTGACTTTGTCTTATGTCTTTGTATTCATGTTTGTACAACAAATATCAAAATTATTTCATGAAGTTGGGAGAGAGAGTTTATTTATAGAGAACTGCCATGCAAGCATGTCAACCTGAATTTGTATATCTAGAACTCACATTTGCAGAAATCTGGACATGGTGGTTGCACACCCATAATCCTAGCACTGGAAAAGGATGACAGGTGGGATACCTGAAGCTTACTTCCTATGCAGTCTAGCTTTATTGGTGAACTCTGGGATTAATGAGAGAGCCTGACTCAAAGAATAAGGTAAGAGGCTTTACTTGGCCTTTAAAGCCTCACAAACATAGAAGAGAGAGTAGGTGAGGGAATAGAGGAGGAGCTGGAGGGTAAAGAATGGGGATAGATTTGCTCAAAACATATGAGCATGTGTGTATACATGAGCATGCACACATGCCTACACACTCCAAAAACACTCAGAGAAGCATTTTTCTGATTATTGTATTAATTTTAAAAATATTCTATTAACACATTGGGATACAAAATTCAAAAAAAAAAAAGATTCTTTTAGGAAATAGAATCCTATAAGAATTCTGATAGTGAACATAAAAGGCAAAGAAAGATCAAAGGCTTCAGACAGAAGTCACATCTGTCTCATGTCTCAGAGGCTCCAGAAATGGTTTTATCAACGCAACACAGGAAAATCCCCATTGCAGGCTATCAGTCCATATGGTACTGGCATAAGAGTGAGCACAGCCTACCTGTGCAGAGTCCAAAAACAAAACTGTAAGTCACTGGTTCTCAACCTGTGGGCCACAACCGTACAGAAG
>JADRCD010229787.1:0-26198 GCA_019843815.1 Montemys delectorum | reverse complement strand
CACTGGACCTCCTTTCCCTCAGTCTCTTCTCCATTTTTGTCCCTGCAAGTTCTTTTTGACAGGAACAATTCTGGGTCAGAGGTTTTTGGCTGTGGGATGGCAGCCCTATTTCTCTACTTGATGCCCTGTCTTTCTACTGGAGGTGGGTTCTTAATGTGTTGATTTTTATAGGCCCATGGATTATAGCTCTGTTTCTAATATACTTAATGGTGGCTTGTGGTCCTGAGTATTCATTTACTTACTTGAACTTGCTGTTTTCTGTGTTAAGATGCTTGGCAAACATAAGGTAACAATGTGAGAGGAATTTTATTCAACAAAACTTGATTACCATAAACCCCCCATGCAATGTACTTACTTGATTTTTAGAAGTGTTATTTAAGTATAATATAATTATCCAGTGTTAGTAAGACACCCTTGAAACACTGTCAGCTAGCTCTACAGCACCATTGCAAGTCCATGCTGACTATGAAAACACTGGAATTCTAGTATACTAATCAGCAGAGAAAAACCACAAAAATCAACTTTTATATTGGTTCATCTGCTTGAGGGACATGGGTTTCAGGACTCATATCTCCTAGACTGTATTTCAGGAGCAGATAAACCCCATAACAATATATTCCAGTGAACCTAGCCCTTGGATCAAGATTGATACCTCTCTTTACTTTCTTTACTGGGCACATTTCTTGTGTATTTTTGTCCAGGAAAGAAGAAGGGAGAGGAGAGGAGAAAAGAACTTTATTAAAGCATTTTATTTCCCTTCAATGTGAACAAACCAGCAAGTTAGTTGTTTTCTAGGTATCCAGAGAATTGAAAGTTCATCATGTAAGAAACTAGTGCTATTTATTACACACAGCTAAGAAAGTCTATAGTTTTCCACCAAGTCAGATGCTGCCCAACCAGCAAAGCAGTCTTACAGTATGACTCTCCTTGTAGCTGAAGATATCTCAATTCTCTCCCTGTAGCCTATCAACAGTGTTTGTAAAGCCGTGTTGAATATGAACCCATGGCTTTAGACATTTGGATTCTGGGGAATTCAGCCATATGGAGAAGAAACAAAAGTCACCCAGAAATGCACAGGCTTGCCTACAGCTTTCCAAAATTTCGCCCAACTAGATTTTCTATTTTAGCCTATATAATCCTCAAATACCCTGTTCTGATTTTAAAATGCATCTACCCTCAAATCCAAGTTTTAACTGTTGGCATCAATTTTCTCTGTGTTGTTTAATTTTCTCAAACTGTGTGAGAAATATTAATACTTATAAGCTTAATATGAAATACCACTTGGCGAACATGGGAATAAGCACTCAGAATTATTACCAAATTAAGAGAAATGCCTAGTAAACAGAAAGGATTTAACTATTCATGTAATAACTTATGATAAAAATTAATGTTACTTTCTTCCTCAGGTCTGTTCTGTAGGGCAGGAAGGAAACATGGCAGTGAGGTATCAGGGTCTTGTTGGACTGACTTTTTTTTCCTTAGAGAATTTTATGTCCCCTTTTGCCAGCAGGTCCCCTTTCTCTAGAAGAATAGACCTATATTATGGGGTCATGTCACATAGGAGAATCTTCGCGAGAGAAGGCCTGTCTGGCTTTGTAGCTTGCTTCAAGGGAAGTGAATCCCTTTTAAAGTAGGCATTTTGTACTTAGTATCTTTGTATGGGTTGAAGGGACTCTAGCCAACAGGAGCGTGGCAATATGGCTCTGGCAGGCTTTGCCTTTCTGCCTTCTAAAAAAAGGCTTTACATTTCTAAAGCCAACCATCGAAGTCTATTCCCTTATGTGGCTACTTCCTCCTCCTGAGGCTGACTACCAGGTCCGGCTATTGAAGTACTGAAGTCCAGCAATTACTTAATTAACATGCCAAGTTAAAATTAAACACCTCATCCTAACACAGTGTTTCCACTTTAACTTGATATGCCATATTTGGTTGCTATCCATTGTAGGCTTGCCATTTTCTGAAGAGAAATGGAGGAGGAACTAATGGTTGTAGAGGTGATGGGAGGAAGAAGGGAAGGAGGGAGAGGAACCTGCAGTCAGGATGTAAAATATGAAAACAAAACAAAACAAAACAAACAAAACAAACAAAAAAAACCAAACCAACCAAACAAAAACCTATGCCATTTGCCTAAGGGCCATATCTGTCTCTTCTCTATTCAGAGGCAGTCAGCCCTTTGTCCTCAAGAATAAATATTCCTGGCTCCCTCTCCCTTGTTCCCTTCTCCTTCTCCTACACCCTTTATCTCCTGTCTTTGTCTCTTATTCCCTACTCTCTGTCCCTCTGGGACAAATAAATCTCCTTTGTGCTGAGAATTCTCAGGGTCTTGCAGTTCCCTGAGCTGATACATGATTGGCTTTTGTGTTGTCAGAGGTAAGCTTTACAGCAAAGGAGAAATATTCACAGGGTGGGGAAGAGCCATTAATTTAAGTTGGAAATTATTTCTCTAAATACATAAAATGCAGAGGTTCTTTGTAAAGATCCTCAAATTTGAAGCTATTTTATGTTCCATTTGAGGTAAAACAGTTTTGTTGTTATTATGGGTTTTAGACTCATATATATTTCTTAGAAGACAAAATGGGTTTATAAACTATTGTTTGGTCTTGTTTGCTTACTGAATAATTATGAGAAAGAAGCATTTCCTCTGTTAGAAGAAATACCAGAGTGATCTGTATTTTATATTTCTCTATGCAGATCATTTGCATAGTTCTTAGGGTACTGACTTTCCAGTCTGTTAAACAAATACCGTGTGATTCCTCCCAACAATGAGGGAACTTTTGGTTGTTTCGGTTTAAATGTAGTAAAATGTCTTGTGTACTAGAGAAACTGCTTGCAGTTTCCTTACTCATCAAGACCAAAGGTCAAGAGCAAAGGGCAAGAGCAAAGGTCATGGTGGGTCTGATAGGATCTAAAAGACTTTTGTATTTCACACAAAAGCTTGCTCCTTTTCAATTATGCCATAGAAGGGAGAAAAGGATTTGTGTGCCCGGAGAAATGCAAGTCTCTACCTGGTGTGTGTGTGTGTGTGTGTGTGTGTGTATGTATGTATGTATGGGGTTTGGGGGGCTGTAGAAGCCATGTTTCTTAGCGATCTGAGGAATCTATTTGTATTATGAGGCATTTTGTGAGGAGAATGTTTGAAGTCCCAACCTAGGTTCCTAAGAACTTTAGGAACACTTGTTGGTATTAGTCAACTGGTTCTGAACAAGAACATTACAAATGTCCTTTTTGCTCCTTAAGGGTGGAGATGGTCTCAGTGGTTAAATTTGGCCTCAGTCATTCTGTCCTAATGATTATGATTGGTGAATAACAGTTGGAGACAAGAAGTAAACAGATATAACTTTGTCAATTGGAGGGGAAATTGGTAAGATTAGGCTATTGTTAACCTAATTAGAGTCATAAAGTTTATTTTTAAAAAAATTCGAAAAAGCCATAAAAAACCTAAATTTTAAATTCTTGGATAATTTGGCATCTGACACCATACGTCTGGACCACGCCCATTCCTTGCTCCTACCTAACCTCTCATGCTCCCAACAGGACAAGGATTTCTGCTGCTGTTGTTGTTGCTGTTGTTTGTTTGTTTGTAAGGACAAGGATTTTTAAAATATGTTCTGAATACAATTTTGACTTATGGCATAGAAAAGAACATTTGACTTAGAAAAGTAGCTCTAAGAATTGGAATTAAATAGAAAGTGGAATTGTCAAGTTACTGTTATAACTCCAGATAGGGACTTTTTCCAGGTGAATTGTGTTTAACATACAGTAACTTCAATGTGTATTGTCCATAGACCATAATCTGGGGCGGGGGGGAGGGGGGAAGACTGAAAAAAACACTCGAAATTCCTAACTTTTTAATCATCCATATATTGTTGGTGACATTATTCTGAACTCATTTTGTATGTTGTGTGAGATAAAGTAAATGAATAATTATGTTGCCATGGTTGGCAAAGGCAATTTAAGCATGAAAGAGAGGAAGTTCTGTTATAAATTCAGTGAAGGCTAGGTAAATAAATTGCTCTAGATTCGAATTGGAGCTAGGAATAAATTAACTCATAATATAATTTCTTTTTAAATTTAAGAAAGAAAGATTCTCCATGTTCACAAAAAAGGGCCAGAAATAATGCATAATTCCATGGAACTGAAGCCCCCGTGCCAGGATGATACATCCAAATACCTATTAAAAGATGTCTGTGGGTATGTTCTTCTAGCTGGGCTGTGTTGTCTGGTCTCAGTGGGAGAGGAGGCACCTTGCCTCACAGAGACTTGATGTGCTAAGGTGGGGGTATAAAGAGGGGAACCTCACTCTCTCAGAGAAGAAGGGGAGGGAGGAGGAAGGGGAAAGGTTGTGGCAGGCAGTGACTGGGAGAGGGGCAGTGAGTGGGATGCAAAGTAAAGTAAATAAATAAATAGTGCTCTGGAAGAAATGGATGATTTCATCTCAGAGGCAAGAAGTTCATGAGTTGAACATAATGTGTTTCTATTAAAGCAGGAAGCAATTATCAACTAGGGCAAGTCAAGGAATCAGGAACCAGTTTGGCCACAAATTGAATAATTTGATCATCCATATAGATCATACCTTCATTAGGCTGAAATTCAGAGGATATATGTAAATTCACAAATACATGATTGTATTTCAGGAAACTTAATCATCACCTTTCGAGGGTGTTAAGTCATCAACACATTTTCTTTTTTTTTCTTTTTACTGGTACACACTGTTCATATCTATATTTCAAGTTTGGAAATGCATATTTGCAAGTAGCAATACCAAAGTATTCATGAAGAATGCATAATCTCTGAAAATTATGAAAACATCCCTGCTACCAATACATTTCTGAATACAAAACTGACTAACATATTTGTTACTTCTGTGTAGCTAGAGAAGTTCGTTTTCAAAACAGATAAAATTCAGTCTTTAGGTGTGAATGGTATGAATAACAGTCTTTTTTTTTTTTTTTTTTTTTTTTTTTTAATTCTTAGTTGTTTGGGATCCTTAAGCATGCAAAAGCTTTGAACAGGAGGGTCCACAAAGGAACCAGTGTTGTATTATGGCATCCAGTTAGGCCAGAGCTAGGAATGCTTCTGGGTCATCTACATCAGGAGCAGAAGCATTTGACTTATCAGTCCTGCTGCCACAGTTTGGAAGACCACCACGCCCACGTCCACCTTGTTCTCCTCTGCCACCACGTCCTGGGCGGCCTAGGTCTCCGAAATTGATCTCCAGTTGAGATGTTATATCATTTGCTGGCTTCCGGAAATGATGGTCCATAACTGAATCTTCAGCATGAGCCTCTTCACTTTTTGATTTATGCAGAACAAATCCCTTTTTCCATTGTCCATCAGCACCTTCATTTGGTTTTTGGATATTAAATTCTACTTTTGCTCGGTCTTTATTTTGAATAGCTTTCCACTCATCCAAAGTCATCTCTTTTGGACCCTCTTCCTTAACCTCTTCAACTTCGTTCTCCTTATTTTCAGTGTCTGCCACTGGGTGCTCTTCACCTTCAGTTGTTTCCTCAGTCACATTTGATTGATCCAACTCAGTTAATTCCTCTTTGACAGTTCCCCAGTTGTGAGATCCGCTACCTCCGCGTTTGTCCTCATGCTTCAGCCCAGATCTATCTCTTCCACTATGCCTATCAAATTCATGCTTGCCACGAGAATCAAATCCATCACCTCGGCCCATTCCACATCCACGGCCTCCTTGACCCCTTCCAAGACCACCTCAGCCTCGGAGAGGCCAGTCAATAATTGGTCTATCAACTGAAAATTCACCTCCTTCACCTTTTTCTTCAAGTGGCTTTTCAAATCTTCTTTTACGAGGTGATCGCCTTTCTGGTCTCCTGTCAATTATTTTCCCATCACCTTAAACTTGTTGATCAGGTCTTCTTCCAACTTGCCTTATTCTTTCTTTCTTAAACGCCACCGGCGGCTGTGTCTCCTCCTTTTTGTCAGCCACGCAGACGCTGGAGGGCAGCGCGTTCTTGCGGTCTTTCTGGGACTCTTTACGCAACTGTTTGCCTGCCGCGTTGGAGTTGGTCTGGGCCGAGGCCTGAGCCGTGCTCTTGGCCCCTGGACCCCCAACGCCGCTCCTGCCGGCTTCTTTTTTCTTGTTCTCTGCTGCCTTCAGTACCTCGAAAGGGTCCGGTTCGTTGTCAAATAGCTGGTCGAATCAGTTGGTGACCACACAGCCGAAGCCTTCCTGTAGGTACCCAGGCATGATGGTGGCTCGGCGGCGCGTTCCTCCATGGATTGCCAACACATTTTCTTTTAAAATGGTGACTGGAAAGGATTCAACCTTTATTGTGTCTTTTCCACAAGCAACTCTGGGGTTTCTCTCTTTACAGATATATCCTTGTCAAGAACTAAGAGATGAAATAAAATGTTGTCACTCCAAATATCACTAGTAAGTTCAAATACTAATTTATCTAAGCAATAATATTTATAACTATGATTAAACATGCCTGGTGAATGTATACTACACTATCCATAAAGCAACTGTATGGATAAATTCATCCTAAGGCTCTGTAAATTCTCCCACAGTGTTGCCCATCATTGAAGTTAGGGCAGGGACTCACACAGGGCAAGAGCCTGGAAGCAGGAGCTGATGCGAAGCTCGGAGGGATGCTGCTTACTGGCTTGCTCCCCATGGC
This sequence comes from Montemys delectorum, assembly GCA_019843815.1. Taxonomy (NCBI): domain Eukaryota; kingdom Metazoa; phylum Chordata; class Mammalia; order Rodentia; family Muridae; genus Montemys; species Montemys delectorum. The sequence continues at coordinate 19,551 of JADRCD010229787.1, read as the reverse complement.
TTGCTTAGCCTGCTTACTGATGGAACCCAAGACCACCAGCCCAGGGATAGCTCAGGGTATACCTGAAGCCTGTTCAAACCTGGGGTCTATGCAAACCTGAGACCTGGCACATCAGAGGCCTGAGAACAATTGGCTGGACCCTCCTCCATCAATCACTAATCCATAAAATGTCCTTTAGGCTTGCCCACAGCCCCATTTGATGGAGGAATTTTCCAACTGCTTTTTCCCCCTTTCAGATAGATGACTTTAGACTATCTAAAGTCAAGTTGATTAGCACAATATTACAAAAGAATAAAAGAAAGAGAGGAACCTTAAGGAAGAAAATAGTCTTGAGAGACCTGTTACAATTTTAAAGATCTTGATTTTATTAGAATAATTTTGAGACTTATACTTGAAGGACTTAAGTTTTAGAGATTTTTTTTTATGTGCATGCAGCGTTGCATGTGCACCCGAGTATAGGCACCCACAGAAACCAGATAAGGAAGTCAGATCCCGCCAGTCTCTCTGGGCTGGTGTCCTGAGCAGACATTGGGCGCAAGCTCTGCAGCCAGTCCCACAACACCCAGAGGAAGCTCCACTCCCAGGCGCTCTGAAATTCTCAGGATGAGAAGTGAGGAGGACCCAACATCTGTCCCAACACTGGGAGTAACTGGGACCAGCAGGACCAGGCACACAGGAACTGCACCAGCCCAGTGGCTCTGGTTCCTTCCAGTCTCTCTGGTGTCCTGAGTGGATCTTGGGTGCAAGCTCTGCAGTCAGTCCCACAACACCCAGAGGAAGCTGCTGCACTCCCAGGTGCTCTAACAAGCCCAGGGTCACAGGATCCCAGAATCACAGGGTCACAGAGACTGCCTGATTCTGAGGAGTTCTGATACAACCAGGATCACAGAAAGGACTGACTCCAGTCAGAATTAGCAAGGGCAGGTAGCACTAGAGATAACCAGATTTGGGGGTGGGTAGGGAGCGTAAGAAAATAAACAACACAAACCAAGGTTACTTGGCATCATCAGAACCCAATTCTCCCACCATAGCAAGTCCAGGACACACCATCACACCAGATGGTGTGATTTTAGATTCAGATCTAAAATCACTTATTATGATGATGATACAGGACCTTAAGAAAGACATAAATAGCACTCTCAAAGAAATACAGAAGAACACAGGTAAATAGCTAGAAGCTCTTAAACAGGAAACACAAAAATCCCTTAAAGAACTACAGGGAAACACAATCAAACAGGAAGTCAGATCCCTTGGAGCTGGAGTTACAGGTGATTGTGTACCACCTGGTATAGATTCTCATCTGCAAGAACAGTGCCTACCCTCAATGGCTAAGCTACCGCCCAGCATTTTCTTCTATGTATGATAATTATGTTTGACTTAGGCTTCTTCTTCAATAATTCTTACCTTTTAATACTATAAATCTTAATACAAATGCAAGGGCACAATACTGATTATTTCCTTCACAGTCTTTGGGACAGAGAGAATAGAGTGTGAATGAAAAAGACATCTACGAGTTGACAGGTGTTAGAGGTGCATGACAGGTAGACTGTAGCTGTTACATGTCTGCAGTGCTTTATGGCAAGTGTAGAGAGAATCCCTTGTGTATTGTATAGATGCATCACCTGTCAGTTAAACAGCCCATGGCCTGTGGCTTAGGTGGGAAATAGAAGGTATGACATCCAGGAGGCAGTATGAATTCTAGGATAGAGCCGAGTGCAGGAAGATCTGCCCAGGAAGATGTGAGGAGAAGGATCCATGGTACTTGAACACACGGTTGCAAAGTGTATGTGTATATGTCTATGCTTCACTTATGTAGACTCACTGAGTTACATTGACTAAATAAGGGTCATATCCCAAACGGACTTTAATCTTCTGTTAACTCTTTCCTATTTATTATAAATATTTCCTAAAACTGAGGCCCTAAAATGACTTTTAACAGACAAAATATTTTAATATGTATGTGATGTTGTGCATTTGCTGCATGGATGAAAACTGAGTTGATTTCCTCTGCTTTTCGCATTGTCAGGGTTGCTTGGAAACATCACAAGCCAATAGGCAATCTCTCCCTCCACCCTGCACCCTCAGACCCACCTTTCAGTTCCATAGCTATTATAGCACACAATATTCTCTCATACCCAAAGTCCTTTCTCTGTGCCCTCCCCACTTCCTAATCAGTCTTAGGGCTCAGATTACATGGTTTTCAGGGACCCTCTTGTTCATAGTTCAGAGTCAACCGAAGAGATCATAACAGATGGTATTTTGCCTTTTGTAGGGCTTCTGTCTGTAATCATGCCAGCATTTGTCTTTTTTTTTCAAAACAGGGTTTCTCTGTATAGCTCTGGCTGTCCTGGAACTCACTCTGTAGACTAGGCTGGCCTCAAACTCAGAAATCTGCCTGCCTCTGCCTCCCAAATGCTGAGATTAAAGGCGTGCACCACCAACTCCTGGTTAGCATTTGTCATTTTAAGCATTTACCTCTGTGAGCAGAACAGCTAGATATGGGCTGTTCTTCTCAGCCTGTTACCAGCCCTTTATATAAAGCCATATGACTCCCAATCATTACCATCTGGACTAACAGATTTTATCACCATAGCGTTCAGCTTATTAAAAAATTCCCTCAAGTTCCTTCTAGTATACTTGACACTTGGGATATTAAGGTTTGTTTGGCTTCTCAGCTGAGTCACTGATGAATAAAATCACATTTCTTACAGTCTGTTGTTTTGCTTCTACCAGGGACACTATTTCTAATCAAATGTCCTTTTGTATGAGTGCAGTTCACTGTTTTAAGTTTAAAAAAATAATTTGCCTTTTTGTAGACAGGAAATGACAATGAACTTATCATATATTTAAGCCCAGATGTAATATCAATTACATCTCCCACTATAGTGAAAATTCACCAGACTCCAGCTTCTAGGTTTGTAGGACAGTTTCACTGTTTTTCCTGTTTAGAAACATTTCTTTAAACTTAACAAAAGACACATCTTCATTATTGAATATTAACCAGACATAAAGAAATGCAGAGCTTGGCAGATGGGTCAGTAGGCAAAGAGCTTGTGAGAACTTGAGTTTTAGTCCCCAGGACTCACAAAAAACTGAGTGTGGGTAGCACTCATCTGTAACTCTCATGTTCTCAGGAAAGATGGGAGGCAGAGACAAGAGCATCATCCAAAGCTTGCAGACCAGTTAGCCTGGCTTAGATGATAGCAAGCAACAGAAGGGAATTTCAAACAAGATAGAATGAGAAGATGAACAGTACAGGTTATTCTCTGAACTCCATGTATGAGTCATGATACATATTCACTTATACATGTACACACATGTGCACACTCATGCATGTGCATGCTGAAATATGATGTTTGCTACTCAGGATATCCTCAGATTGTTTTAAAATAATTTTATTTTTATTTGTGTGTCTATGCATGCAGACACACACACATACATACACATACAATACACACATACACCTCTGTAGGTATTCAGGGAGGCTAGGAGAGAGCATTGAATTATCTGGAGCTGGAATAACAGACCGCTGTGAGCTGCCTATGTGGTGCTGAGAATCAGACTCGGGTCTTCTGAAGAGCAGCAAGTGCACTTAACCCCTGAGCCATCTCTCCAGCCTCTCCGATTGTATTTTATTCTATAATGTATGCACATTTTCTATTTCCATAAAAAGGATCCTATTGTATTTCTGGCTTAGTTTGTAACTTTTGCATTCCAAATATATAATAAGCATTTCTGTTTGCAAGCAAGAGAAAGTCACCTCTTATTTCTAGGAATGTTTGTGTTTCTCAACCCTTGCTCTCTGTGGACACTCAGGGCATGCCTGTTGGCTGAGTCATGTTTGCCTGCTGCTTTGTTTATCTAGAGCAAAATGACACCATCCAAATAAACAAACTTAGCTGTAACCATGATGCTTAATACGTGCCATACACTATTCTGTTCTCTGTGGAAACATGGAAACCTAATTGTCTCCATAGTTTGGCTGACCTATTCCCCAGCCATTTCCCAGGAAAGAGCTCTTCAGCTGTCACCTGACACTCATTAGTCCTGAGTAGACTTATGTCCAAAGTGGCTAGGCCTTGTGTGCCAAAATTTCTCTTAAAGTTCAGCAACGTCAATTTCCTTTTGTAAGGTTCAATTATTTGTAATAATTTATTCTGAAGTCTACTTAATGTATCATCACAATGAACCAGGCCAATTTATTTCTGGTTATAATTATCTCAGTAGGCCTGTGAGGAATACTCATCAGTTGCTGGTTGGCTTGCAGTTAATTCTGTGTAAACAAACCAAATCCTTTTTACATTCAACAAGACTAGGAGGTTCCACTTATCACATTAGCCAGTGAGGGCTCCTTTCCTCTAGTCCCAAACAAGCAAAAGAGAAACAATGGCAACAAAAGTCTGCTCCATTTCAGTATCCTTTCATGTCCCAAATGACTGAGAATCAGCAACAACATCATTTATTCACTTTCTCAATGACATCATTCATGCCCTTTCTCAATGACATCATTTATTCACTTTCTCAATGACATCACTGATTCACTTTTTAATGACATCATTTATTCACTTTTTCCATGACATCATTTGTGAATAAATACAGAGTAAAGTAACTTTATTCCAGTTGTACACTGATAAATCAGACCTATTGGACTGCTTCTACATCTTACAGAAATGGTACAGGTGAAATCTTGTGCCTGGATCCTGGACTCTTTAGAAAACCCCTTTTCTTCCAAAGGTATGTTTATGGCCCTCAGAAAGAAGAAAGGGTGCCCAGTACTAGCAAGATTAATGGGTTTTCCTCATCATTTTCTTTGCTCACATTCTTCTGCCTACCTTGCAGAATTCCTGCCAACAGATGCCAGTGGCCAAACCATAAAGACTAGAAGAAGAATTATTTGACCATAAAGAGAAGCATGGCCAGCCAGAAGTCCCCTCCCTGGCCTCAAATTCTCAGCAGCAGTGCAGACAGAGTCTGAACAGAATGGAGGGCAGTCTGACAGGAGTCTGAGAGAACCGCTGACAAAGACAAAGACACGACATGTCTAAGGTTTATGAAGACTGTTTCTGCTAAGAAAGTGTTGATATATATATATATATATATCAACACATATATATCAATATATATATATATATATATATATATATATATATATATTTCTATAGCAACTGTTCCTGTTGTGCTGTGTCCTGTGAAATAGGAATACTCAGAAGTGTGTGTTCAGGGTTCATTCTTATGACCTCTGGGTATTTGGGTTGAGAACAGAAAGAACACTTCCCTGGGCTTTTTTTGTTACACATTATGGTTTCCCTTTTCTGTGAAGCCAGACTTAATTCTTCCTCCTCCTCCTCTTACTCCTCCTCTTCCTTCTCCTTTTTCTCCTCTTCCTTTCCCTCCTCCACTTCCTCCTCCTCTTCCTCCCCTTCCTCTTCTTTCTTCTCCTCCCCACCTTCTCCTTCTCCCCTCATCCCCTGCTCCAGGACTTTTCATGTAACCCAGGCTGATCTTAAACTCAGGAAAGCCTGCTTCCATCCTGTGACTGCTGGGATCCCAGGTGTGCATCTGTCGCAGATGCCTAGGCCTCTCAATTATAACATAGTTCTGGCTGGCTGTGGTATTCCTGTGGACACCACATACAATGATGGTTTGAAAGTAACCGTCTGTGAGTTGTTCTCTCCCCAGACTCTTTGGGCCCTATCAGGATTGTTCTTTTCCCATAGGGAGCCTATGAAGACAGATAAGTTTCATTTTTTTTTTTCCATTTTGGTGACAAGAGAGGCAGAGAAGTGTTAAATTACATAACAAGAGTTCTTAGCTAAGAAAAAAAGAGCAAGATAGGGCAAATTCTGCCTGCAGTTCCATCCAACTCAACCCCGTGTTTCATCCTGATTGTTTCAGCAAGATGCTGTTTGCTTTTTATTAGATATTTTCATCATTAAAACTCAGGAGTGCTTTTCACTAGACATGTGACCTTAATGCAAGGGACAGTCTCTGAGTTCAGACCTACACCTACTGAAATAGAACAGAATTCTCACACTTTTATGGTTTCTGTAAAGTTTTTCATACACACACACACACACACACACACACACACACACACACACACACACTGTCTTAGTTAGGGTTTTACTACTGTGAGCAGACATCATGACCAAGGCAACTCTTATAAAAGACAACATTTAACTGGGGCTGGCTTATAGGTTCAGAGGTTCAGTCCATTATCATCATGGTGGGAAGCATGGCAGCGTCCAGGCAGGCATGGTGTCAGAGGAGCTGAGAGTTCTACCTCTTCATCTGAAGGCTGCTAGGAGAATACTCCCTTCCAGGCAGCAAGGATGAGGGTCTTCTAGCCGACACCCACAGTGACACACCTACTTCAATAGGGCCATATCTTCTAATGGTTCCACTCACTGGGGCAAGCATATTCTAGCCATCACACACACACACACACACACACACACACACCCCATATTGCTCATATTTCTTCCCAATCTTTCCTACCTTCACCTCTTGCCCCTCCCCGACTCCTGTCAATCTCTTCTGCTCCCCAGGACAATTTCACTTCTACTTTCAAGTCAGGTTTCTACGTGTTGTATCTATATAATACCCAGCAGCCAGGAGTGAGAGAAAATGTGTAACACTTACCTTTCCATGGCTACCTTAAATCACCTAATATCATGATCCTCAGTGGCATACACTTCCCTGCAAATGGTGTGACTTGTCTTTATCCTGAAAAGACAATTCATTATGCGTCTGTCTATGTTGCATCTTCTTTATGCACTCCTCGGCTGTTGGACAACTAGGCTTTTTCTACAATCCACTTTGAAGAGTTCTGCAGCAAACATTAATGTGCAAGAGTCTCCATAGTGTGCTGATTTGGAATCTTTCAGGTAAATATAGTGGAGCAGTAGAGGTAGACTTAGCTTTTGAGAGCTTTGCTATTGATTTCTATAGTGGGAGGAGCAGTATCCACGGCATAAAGAGTTAGAGAGTACCCGCTTCAGTGGGTACTCTCGTGTTATATATGTTCTATTTTAGTTGTGAAGAATCAGTCAGAGAGTATGAGGCCTGGGCAGCACAGTACTGACTCCCACTCTCCCTATCTCCCACTTTTGAAAGCTCTGCTGGAGCCAAGGGAGCTGTGAAGACAAAGAGCCACAGGATGAATGCAGAGTAGGCGCAGTGAAGTGGTCCAGTTGCAAAAGCATCAGCACCATGTGACCATGCAACAAAAGCCAGCCTTCTCCATCCATGGCCTCAAGATTTTTGAGGGCTGTTGAAATCTGAAAGCCCAGAAAAGCTACCTACACTGCCATACAGAGACAAGCGTATTGGGTGATAAATAGGGAAGTGACCTCTAGTGCACTGATATGTTAGCACATGTCCTCTTTTAGAACTATCAATTTTTATTACAGTTCTTTGTAATAATATTTGGGGCCTGTGTAGAAGTCAGACAGCTCTCCTTCCATTGTGTGACTCCCAGGGATTGAACTGAGGTCATCAGAAGCTTGGCAGCAAGCACCTTTACCCACTGAGCCATCTCACTGCCCCAAGTCTTCCTTTTTAAAAGATGAAGAATGGAACTCCTCCATGAGGCGATGAACTTCACATGGAGTGCTAAAGTTAGGGTAGTTTATACATTATGGGTGAAAAGCAAAGTTTAAGTTACAGTGCTTGACCTTCCTTTCTCACAAATCCATTGTTCTTATATCACTTTTTAACCCACTGAGATCAGCCCCAAATTTTTAGCTGTGACAAAGCAGGCAGAAGAATGGATCCAGGACTAGGAACAGAGCTAAACTGCCAGACAGAATCATGTATGCAGTGTGCAGGCCACAGAACATATGGCTATGTAAGTAAAGTGTTATGTAATATCAAGAGCCCCAAAGAGAAACCAAGATCAAAGTGTTGTGTTTTAAAAAATGATAAGAAAGGCCAGGGATATGTTTGGTGGAATGCAGTATGGTGTGGGGGAAAGGGGTGCCTCTGCAGGCCCATGCTGAGGCATCCCTTCGCCTCTGAGGTACCAGCCACATGATGGTATAGTATAGAATAGAATTTATTCAAAGCATGGGGAGGGGAGTTGGGAGAAAGGCAGAGGAGAGAGAAGGAAAGGGAGAGGGAGAGGGAGAGAGAGAGGAGTAGAGGTCCATAAGCATGTGGAGAGAGGGGGGAGGGGAATGGGGAGAGAGAGGGAGCAGGAGCAAGAAGATAAGAGAGAGAGGAGGGGGCAAGTAGCCCCTTTTATAGTGAATCAGGTATACCAGGCTATTGCCTGGGGTGGAGCCTAGACAAAATGACAACACAAAGTATTGCATGCCCCAAAGCCACTCAGTCAGTACAAGAATGCTTGGAATGTGGGTTGGTGGCTTGTGGCAGGATTCAGAGTCAGAGGATCAGACTAAGAAGAGCCCCAGTACTGCTGAGTCAGGGGATCAGCCTAAGGAAAAAACACATAGCAGGAGCCACAGTGCCCTGAGTTCCCAGCAGGCTAAAGGGCACAGTACACTGAGGCTTGAGCTAGAGCTCAACATGAGCTAAAGGGAAATACTTATCCAGGACCTGATCACTGGAATGAAACTGATATTAATCTGTATGAATCTGTAATCAAGCCTTTGATTCTTGGAAGAGAGATTTTTGCATTCTGAATCCGTTTGGAGCAACCTTTCTCTTGTGAGCAGGTGTGAGCAAAGCCCATTGAAAGTCATATGTCAGAAGTGTGTGGTTGAATATTCCCTAAAGTCTTTCTGAAAAACTAGATAACTGATCATAGTTTTTAGCTGACAGTAAATTTTCTCTCCTGTATGTAAAGAATCCAAATAGACACCGTTTCCTCCTTTTTGAAAACATTGACATTTACAAATTGTCACACCACTCACAGGTGAAGTCAGGGCATACAATAAACTATTTGCTATTTTCCATAAGCCATTTTAAGAATCTATGAGGGAGTGAACTCTGCAAGGATGGTCATAAATTTTATATTATTCCTTTTTCTCATTGCTTATATATTTTATTTAATCTCCATCAAGTGAGTTGGAGTTACCATGTTTTATGTTTGAGAGTCTTTTTAATAGTTGTATGTGGTGGCTTATAACTTCAATCCTGGCACTCAGGAGTCTAACACAGAAGAACTGTTGTGAGTCTGAGGCCAGCCTGGGCTATCAAGTGGAGGTTTTAGATGGTTTTAGTGGTAGCCATCTAGTCTAGCCTCTGCACCCTGCCCTTCCTCCCCCTGTTTTCAGACAATCACAAACTAAAGTAGCAAGGAGACAGCCTCTGGAAACAAAGCAATTCAGAAGTAGAGGCAGAATTTGATTGGCTGCCCCTCATTGGTTAGCATGTGGGTCAGAACATCAGGACCTCTGTAGGTATTTGTGGAGTCAAGATCAACCACTTTAAAGAGAAATCACGTCAAGCCCCAAGGGAGTAGAATGAAAGCTACTGCCAATTTCAAAGAATCAGCACTTCGTAGAAATTACAGAAACCTGTCACCAATAATTTCATTCATTGATAACACCAAAATGGCTTATAAGACACAATAAAGCCAGTTCAAAGCATTCTATAAATCATGTACCAAAAGTCCTTGTGTTTGCCATGAGAGATAAATGATGTTGATTCAGACCTCCTCTGGCCATCCAGAATGTCTTTCATTTGCAAGAACATGATCTTGGCAGCAAGAACACTACTATAGAACACAATCTCCCAATGGACCTGAGAAATATTTCAGGGTTCTTAACACTTTTGCTGTAAGTAGAATTGAGGACTCTCAAGAGAGCATACAGCATGGGCATGTTGCTATGAAACTGCAGAACCTATTTTATTACTGTGCCCTCTGGAATGCTCTGGAATACCTGTATGGGCTCGTTTACTTGGTTCCTTTCTCATAGATTGTTAGTCGTGGATGGTGGCTGTGGGAAAGAGGAAAGAGACAAACTTGAAGAAATCAAAGTTTTAAGAATAACAACATTTCTGGAAACTTGAGGTGGTGGGGTAATTATTTACTGGAAATAGTCTCTCAAATGTTATATGATCTTGGGAAAAATGTAATAAAGGTAAGATGATCCCTAGAAGACAGATCTTTTTTTTCCATGTGTATTTGGTATGTATGGACATCAAGTGTCTTCTTCAGTCATGTTCTGCTTTATGTACTAAGGCAGAGACTCTCAGCTGAATCCAGAGGTCTTGATTGGCAGTTCACTACAGAGATTGCTAGGTGATCTCCTTTCTGTCTCATAGACAAGCCACCCAGCATTTACATAAGTTCTCTGGATTCAAACTCTGTTCTTCATGCTTGCAAGGCAAACATTTTTCCTGCTTTACATTACACCAGCACAGGGGCATGTGATCTTAAGAGGATTACTAAAGTATCAAATTCCATTAACTGAAGTCCAGCAAGAATACACCTGCATGCATTGATTTACTGATGAGTCAGGTTTATTAATAATGGATCATTTGAGACTACATATGAGGAGTCCTCAGGCATACTTTCGGAAGGACCACTTGGAGGATAGGTGGTTCTTAGAGTTTGGACATTTGGTGGATGGTTCTGATAGAATTATTAGTGAATCGAGGCTCAGTTCTGAGTAGGCTATTCTACTACAGTGATCAACTAGCTCAGTAATCTTGTTACGGGGTTAGAAATATTAGAGAAGTTCTTGGATTTTCATTGAGATGAAAGCAAGAGATCACAGAAGTGCGATTTTGGTGATTTTTATCAGTGCCACCTGCATTCTTTGGAAACTTTCCCCTGTCACAATGGTCCATTCTGTTGGCCTTGTATCCTGTTGGAAATACCTAATTTTGTAGGGTACTTATAGTGGACTGACAGTAAGTGAGTGTCTGTTTCTTGGGTGTTCACTAACCAGCTCTTGCCTCGATAAGTAGGCATTTTTATCTGAAACCAGAGCTTTATTGCTCAGGAGATCATGTGGCGCTAATCTCAAATCCACACTGCTTCCTACTTCTCAGGCATGTTCCTTCTATCATGTTTTCTAATGTTCAAACTCATGTGGGATAAACAGTTAGGGATTTTCAATGAGGGACATGAAATTATGGGTTTCTACACAACTCTTAATGCTGTTCCAATAAAGTGGTGGAGGGGTTGTGACCCAGGCCCGGCCTGCTGTGGCTCTCTCTCCCTGGGTGGCTGTGGGCCTGGTGGTGAGGCCCAAGTCTCTCTCCCTCCTAGGGCTGGCTGTGAGCCTTGGTGGTGAGGCCCAGGTCTCTCTCTCTCCTCCCGGGGCTTGGCCTGTTTGCTGCACGGCGCCTTAATTAAAAGGGAGGCAATGTATGAATGAGTTATTTTATTGTAGGAAGGGGAAATATGCTAGTTGAGTGGAGAGAAGGAAAGGAGAGGAAGGGGAGAGAGAGAGAGAGAGAGAGAGAGAGAGAGAGAGAGAGAGAGAGAAAGAGAGAGAGAGAGAGAGCAAAGAGAGGAGAGAGCAAGAGAGAGGGGAAGCAAGAGCGAGAGGGGAGAAGAAGAAAGAAGGGAACAAAGAATGAGGAGGGAACAAGAGAGAGAGAGGGGGCAAGAGAGAGAGGAAGCAAGAGCAAGAGGAGGGAATAAGAGAGAGAGGGGAGGCAAGAGAGAGAAGGGAAGGGAACAAGAGAGAGGAAGCAAGAGCAAGAGGAGGGAATAAGAGAGAGAGGGGAGGCAAGAGAGAGAAGGGAAGGGAACAAGAGAGAGGAAGCAAGAGAGAGAGGAGGGGGCAAAACCACCCCTTTTTATTGTATGGGGCATGGCATGCCTGGCTTGTGGTCAGATGACTGTGTGTAAGGTCCAGCTAGAATGCTGGGAGTTGGAGGCAGTGTCTGCCTGATAGAGCACACATCTCCTGCAGGGGCAGCTGTGAGGGGTCTGGGCTGAAATCTGAGCCATGGTCTCAGGAGCAATTCACTGAACACCTTCCGTCCCTTTGAGCAAATGCTCAGTAGGTCTCCGGGGTTCTAAGTGGCTCTGCTCTACTGGACTCTGGCTGTCAGAACTGCCCCACATCTTAAGGTATCTAGGAGGAGTGGATACAATCTGTTATAAATGATTTGATCTTTTTTTTTTCTTTCTGCTTTTTCAGTGACTCCCCCAACTGATTCTTCCAGAACACTCTGAGGAAAAGACAAATACTACTAGATTATTTCTGAGTGTATTGTAAGGATGCATATAGAATGAGTTAGGCTCCTGACTGGGGAGTTGGCCTTCATCCTCAGTGGAAGAAGAGTATGTGTATTGTAGGGTCTCATGTTTTTGTTTGTTAATACTAATTTTTGAGAAAATGAAGACATGTAAAATAAGGTCTTTTCTTAAGTTTCCACTAAAAGTTAAGATGTGTTTGACTAGAGACATCCTCTCTCCCTCCCTTCCTCCCTCTCTTCTTTCCTTCCTTGAATAGAGACGAGAAGAATCATTGTGTGTTTACAGGACTGATGCTCCTTCCAGTGAGATGTCCTTGTTCACTAATTCTTGGTCAAGTGTAACAATGGAATTTGTTGTTCAAGAATGAAAGTTCAGTAACACTAGCCTTGCCACTGTGACCCCACCTACGACACTCTCCAATAGAAGCTTTGCAATAAGCACACAGAGACAAATCAAGACAAGACCTGGACCATCTGACACCAAACTCTAGAATCAGAGAGCCACTTTCCTATCTTCCTATCAAAGTCAGGTTTCATCATAGAGGATAGAGAATGACCTCTGGGGTAGATGGGTACCTAAGTATCTCCTTGTGTATTTTGCCATTTAGTGGACCCATAGTCACAGAAATGTGTCTGATTTCTCTGAGTGCCAAGTTCTTCAGTATTGAACAGGATAATAATTCTCACAGTATCTGTTTTACAGACAGAGCTAAATCATGTTCCTGGGCATGCAGCCATGTTTCTGGAACTTAATTCATCTTCCTCCTGAGCCTTCATCTTTTTGGTGACAGAACACCTTCAATGAGGGAAATTGCACATTTGGTTTTAGAGTAATTCGGTTATCCACTTATTTTGAAACAAAATAGTTCATTTCTGATGGAAATGCTCTGTCCTTTGCTCTTCCTTCCCAGGGTATCAGGGACTGGAAGACAGCCACATGACTTCTCTGAATCTTTCTTGACCTCTTCTGACACATCTTTCTATTCTTGGTCTTCTGCCAGTGCGTCTCCTCTTTTCTGGCCGTGGCGCATGACATCTGTTCTCATGACAGAGAGGCTCAGCGTTACAGTTCCCACAGAAATGCTGAAGCCCTGTAATTTGCTTCAGCATGGCTGGCCTGCTGGTCCTCAGAGAAAAAGCTCCACTCTCCTGTGAAAATCTTCCCTAAGAGCTGAGTACTCACAGCCTCTGCAAAATAACTTCCTCTCCTTCACCTCTGCTACTCCCTTTTTAGCTTTTGCCCATTTTAACATTTGAGGTCGAGATCAGCATGACAATCTACATCACCTTATTTGGTCCCTTAAAGGTAAACACCAAATGGTTGAAAGGAGACCCTCATTGCGAATGAAAGAAAATCTCATTATATTAAATCTCATATATTATAAAAATATAATATTTTACTACTATGCATTTATTATATATCATGTTTGATATAGATATATAGAAGTTTATAGCATATATGTACATATATACATATATATACATATTTTATATTATACGTATATATGTGTATATATGTATATACGTATATATATGTATATATGTTTGTTTTGTTAAACAAGTTAAAGTGATGCCTACTTTTCACATTGTAGAGGTTAAACGAAGAATTGAAAGCAAAGCTTGAAGTAGGTAGTCAGTGGAAGCTTTCTTTCCCTCATCTTTCCAGTCAGGCATGGCAAATTAGAGAACAATTCTACTAAAATTTCATTCTGCCAGTCCAGGATTGTTGCCCTCATTATAGCACTTAGTGTTCCTTGTTGGCCATATTTTTAAGGGGAAGAATTCAGAGTATCTGATGCAACTGACACATGTTGTCTTCATTTCAAGTCATGAAACATCAGCCATGAAGCTGTTGCTGCAGCCTGCAGGATCTTTGGCTGTAGATATTAGGAAATACTCTATTAAGAGAGTTGAAAATTACTGAGTCAGGAACTCGGCTGGAAGACCGTTGGATCTGGAGGAAAACACCAGGGAAGATGAAATGTAATTCTGCTTCTAAATTCAATGGTTGATCCACAAAAACATTAGAGGCAAGTTAACCACATTTTGAAACTTTATGTTTTGTATTTTATCAGTGAGAAAAATAAAAACAACTTAAATATCTAAGTATAAGAAATGAAAATAGCACATCACTGTTTAAATTACTATTGAGAGAGTGGAATTTCACCTTGCAGTAGACTCTTTGCCCAGTATGTATATGTTCCCAGTGCTGCAAAAAGTATTAGCACATGTGCATGTATGCATGTGTGCATTACTGTATTTCAACAAAGAGTCAATGAACATTCTCAAAACTGTTTCCTATGCAGATACACCCAAGCTTCTAAGTGTGGGTACAATGGAGTTGCTGGGTTATAGTCATAAGACTGCCTGTCCCTGCTGTCCAGACTCCCCATCCCAAACGATTATTTTACATATTTACTTCTTGTGTATTGTACATGTAATGAGAGTAGCGCTTTGTGGCTATAATAGACATTTTTCTGATTACTAATGATCAATTCTTTCAATTATCTATTCATATGTGATCTCTTTCTACTATCTATCATTCGTGTTTTTTTTCTGTTATTTATACATATATTTTGGTATATTTTCCCATTTGGGTTGGCATGTTTTATTCTTATCGAGTAGGGGCTATTTAGTATTGTGGTTTGCACATGGAGTGTCTCGCTCACAAAAAGGCTCACATGTTGAAAACTTGTCTTTAGCTGATGGTGACTACATAACAAAGGGATTACTTTCATTATTGTGTTATGAGTCTGTATTAAATGAACTGTTAGGAAATGGGGCCTGATGGGAAGAAGCAAGTCATCAAGAGCATCTTCCAAAGGGTAGGTCTTGTCCCTGAACTCTTCCTGTTTTTCTTTGCTTCCTGGCTGTCATGAGTGATTAGATTTTCTTCACCAGGTTCTTCTACCTAGAGCTTCTTTCGTGCCATGGACCCAGAAGCAACGGCTTCTGTAGAGAGCTCACTGTAAACTGAGACCTCTGAAGCTTGGAACCAAAATCAATCTTTCTTCCTTTAAATTTTTTTCACTCATGTGTTTGTTAAGGCATGAAAAGTCTAACAAATACACTATCACTTATCTAGTGTATGTGTTGAGTTCCTTCTACCTGCTTTGCATTTATCTCTGGACTTCTCCAATGTGGCTTTCAAATTTTCTTACCTCTAATATTAATGAACAATTGTTCCAGGATCATTTATTTCTCATTTGAAAGAAATTATCTAATTATTTTCTAAATTTTAAGAATTTTACAAATGTGTGTGGTACATTGTGATATTTTGGGATGTGTATATACGGTGTAAGGATGAAATGAGATAATTTGCATATCAGTTATTTCAGATATTTATCAGTTCTCAAAGTAAAAGCTATAGCCCCCTGTTAATCACTATAGTCACCCTACTGTGCAGGAGGATACCTATTGGTACCTTTTTTTACCTATTGGTCATTATATCAAACTGCCTTCTAAATATTTATGTCTATATCCATAGAATTTTTTTCCTGCCCCCCTAGCCCTAGTGAGGGTCCTTATTGCAGTGAGTAGTGGTTAGGACAGAGGTGCATTACTGTTCAGGTGCTGAGAATAAGCAGCCATGACACATCAACATCCCATCCTCCAAGGCTCTGAGAACTCACTGAAGAGGGGTCAGGAAAGAGTGTAAGAGCCAGAGGATGTGGAAAGGCACTATGCCAGAGGATGCACTATGAAATGATCTCATCTGGATATGATTGTACCATTTTATGCTAATTTCTCAATATGCAGATACAAAAACAATTTCCAAAGAGCATCATCTCTTGGTTTCCATAGCTTGCTCGTTGTGCATGGCTGCCATGCTTCTTGTCCTACTCGCAAAGTATACACAAAGGTGATTTCATTCCTTAGCTGTGATGCCGCAGAGAACAGTGAACAGAAGTAGTTCTCTGCTGTACTAGCTCCATTTCCTGTGGGGTCCCAGCCATTGCAGCCAATGGGATATGCAGAGATAAACTGCTGATGATTTCTCTAGAAGGAAACCAAAAGTTCTCTCCTTCTGTTTCTTTATTTGCTTTTGTTTCTTTTTTTCCACTTAATTTAGTAATTGTATGATGATCCAATTGAGAAAAAAAATCCCAAGTCCAGTCACAGACTGAATGAAAGTCCTAAAACATGTAAGAGACAGAATTTGGTTAGTGAAGAGATGAGATCTGGTCCAGGTTCAAATTCTGATGAGAAAAATCTCAGAGAGTGCCAGACTTAAGACATCAAACTCTGAGCATACATTACAGGGGGAAAAAATGGGACTGTCAGATTACCTAAAAGTTTAACCAGATTTTAAAAATTACGCTAACACTTATGCAAGAAACTTAAGTAGACTACTAATATAGTAAAACTTTAATACATCAATCATTATGACTTGCTTCAGGACCAAATGGGATTTTCTAATTTATTTTTTTAATGCAAAATTTCCTTACATTTGCATGAGATTTAGTTTTGCTCCCATCCCTTCCTCTGAACAATCCCCTGTCCGACCAAAGCCCTTTTTCACAGCAAGTTCTCTCCTGTTTTCCCATCATCCTTGTGTGTAATCTGCTGTTTAGAATTTTGAGTGTGGGTGGGAGGTTATTTACTTGTGTGTACACAACTTATCAATGGCTACCCCGCTGAAGAACATGTTAGTACTCCACCATGACTGTTCACTAATTCCCAGTAGTCCCTTGGGAAGGAGTAAGCTCCCATGGGCCCATCTATGATAAAATGTTAATGAGCCCAGTATACCACAGGGCTTGTGCAGCTACCTAAAGATGCAGTCGTTCATGAGGCTGATGGCTATGCCAAACCCAGAGAACATCTATCTGTTGTACATTGCCCCATTCTCTGGCTTTGACATTCCTTCAGCCTCTTCTCCCACAATGTTCTTTGAGCCTTGGAGGGGGTGAGATAACAGTCCCACCAAATGGGATTTATTTTTGAAATACGCATGTTACTTAAGATTAGGAATGTTGTACTTCAATCAAAAGAACAAACACTATGTCTTACTTAGGGTTTTAGTGCTGTGAAGAGATACCATGACCAAGGCTACTTGTAGACACCATTTAATTGGGGTTGGCTTATAGGTTCAGAGGTTCAGTCCATTATCATCAAGGCAGGAACATGGTAGTATCAAGGTAGGCATGGTGCAGGCAGAGCTGAGAGGTTTACATCTTCATCTGAAGGCTGCTAGGAGAAAACTGGCTTCCAGGCATCTAAGACAAGTGTCTTAAAGCCCACACCCACAGTGGCATACTTCTTCCAACAAGGCCACACCTCCAAATAGTGCCACTCCCTGGGCCAAGCATATTCAAACTGCCATACACATTATATGAAGAAAACTATGTTGACTTTGCATAGATTAAAATTAAGCTTTAAAGATTAAAAATAATCTTTAGCTGCAAGATAGCTCGGCAGGGGTTGATTCCTACAATCAACCCCAATTCCTAAGTTGGATCCCTGGGACCCATGTGGTGGAAGGAGAGGAATGACTCCTATAAGTCATGTGCATCTACACATAATTAAATAATGGAATTTCATGACACATTTTTTAATTTTGCAGTGACATTCAATGAAGTCTAAGGCCAGTCATTGGCATTTACTTTTGGTGATACTATTTTGTTCAGGGAGTATCATCCAGTGTGATTAAATCAGAGCAGTTCATTAGGTACATTTGTACAAGTAATCAAGTTATGTCTACTATTTTTCCATTATGCAACTGAAAATACTGAGATTCAACACAAAAATATACTACAGGTAATGATACAGGCAGTGATAATGCCTCAATAAATTGTCACATAAAATTAGTGTGCAGACATTAATTTCATTCAGAAATGTAAGGACCAAATAATTGAAATAGTGAAAGACTGAAAGAATGTATCACCTACAAGATACAAAACAGAATAACTTTAATGAATACATGGAACTCTTAATAGTACTCCCAAAGAATGTGTGAGCATGCACGTGTGGACATATACCACACACACACACACACACACACACACACAAATACATACACCCAAACACACAGACAAATACACACACACACACACAGACAAATAAACATATGCACAAAAACACACTCACACATGCACACACACATGCACACACATGTGCACACATGGATTACATACTACATACACACAAGTTTTTAGGCTATTATGTTCTTGGAGAGGAAGATTAGAAATTGTAAATATTGGGCACAGGCCTCATGAGTAGCAGGGGAGTCACAGGGCGGCAGGGATAGGATACTCTCAGCTTCCAAGTGACAGAGGTGGATCAGTGACCCTATCTGCCCCTTCCCTGCAAGTGAGGGGCCTGGCTCCAGGGCGTGCTTTAACCCAGAGACTCAGGAGAGATCTCACATTTTCTCTCCGGTGATTTTCTAAGGCAGGACATGCAGGGAGGCACAGGCCTCAAGAGTCACAGGGACAGGAAAAGCTCCAGTCAGAGACACCAAGAACATCTAACACCAGAGATCAAGAGATGGCAAAAGGTAAATGCAAGAATCCTACCAACAGAAACCAAGACTACTTGGTTTCATCAGAATCTAGTACTCCCACTGCAGCAAGTCCTGGATATCCTAAAATACCAGAAAAGCAAGATTTGGATCTAAAATCGTATCTCACAATGCTGATAGAGGAACTTAAGAAGGACATGAATAACTCCCTTAAACAAATACAGGAGAACACAGGTAAAGAGGTACAAGCCTTTAAAGAGGAAACAAAAAAATACCATAAAGAATTACAGGAGATCACAAGAAAACAAGTAGAAGCACTTAAAGAACAAACTCAAAAATCCCTTAAGGAATTTCAGGAAAACAAACAGGTGAATGAATTGAGTAAAACCATCCAGGACCTAAAAATGGAAGTAGAAACAATAAAGAAATCACAAAAAGAGAAATCTCCAGAGTTAGAAATCTTAGGAAAGAAGTCAGGAAACATAGATGCAAGCATCACCAACAGAATACAAGAGATAGAAGAGGGAGAGAATCTCAGGGGTAGAAGATAACATAGACAACATTGACAGAACAGTCAAAGAAAATGCAAAATGAAAAAAGACCCTAACCCAAAACATCCAGGAAATCCAGGTCACAATGAGAAAACTAACCTCAGGATAATAGGTGTAGAAGAGAGTGAAGACCTCCAACTTAAAGAGCCAGTAAATATCTTCAACAAAATTATAGAAGAAAACTTCCCTAACCTAAAGAAAGAGATGCCCATGAACATACAAGAAGCCTATAGAACTCCAAATAAACTGGACCAGAAAAGAAATTCCTCCTGCCACATAATAGTCAAAACAACAAATGCATAAAACAAAGAAAGAATTTTAAAAGCAGTAAGGGAAAAAAGGGCAAGTAACATATAAAGGCAGTCCTATCAGAATTACGGTGGACTTCTCACCAGAGACTATGAAAGCTAG
>JADRCD010229786.1:0-15049 GCA_019843815.1 Montemys delectorum | reverse complement strand
GTTTGTTTTTTGGAGGGGAAACTGGGAAAGGAGAAATTTACATGTAAATAAAGAAGATATCTAATAAAAAAAGAGCAAAAAATAAAAAATAAAAAAAATACACACACACAAAAAAAGAAAAGAGTTGACATGTGAGTTAAACACACTATGACAAAATTTAAAGCCAAAGGATCAACTTTGTTATACTTCTCATTAAAAGTACCGAAAAAGAAAAGAGATGCATGCAAGAAATAGAGCATGGACCACATTTGTGTGTAATTAGCTGAGCAACATTAGAAAGCAATACTGCTGGAAGACCCTAGGTTTCCTGTCTGAGTGAAATGAGCAGAGAGACTAGTTAATGCCCTTGGAATCAGCCATTGAGCAGGTGGATAGTAAATGGACAACAAGTGTACAAGCCATGGAATGGGGGCCAAAATAAAAGTTGGATTCAGAAATCTGGCTTCTGGGAGTTTATTTTTTTTCTTCATCAGGACAGAAGAAAAAAACATAAAACAAAAAACCAAACAAACAGAAAGCTAATTGTGGTGTGAATAGAACTCTGGCAATCTCCTAATTCCTTTAGAAAATGGAATCACATTCAGCTTTTTAAGAGCTTGATTCATCCAAAGCGTCTGTGAGGTATAAGAACAATGAATCTTCTCATAGCACCAAATGAAAAGATAGGATACCCTGGAAGTATGCAGTCTCCATATTAGTTCATGTAATCCCCAATAGGGATGATCTGAAACAATGAGGGAAAGCAAGGGAGCCGGTGGTATAGGAAAATGGTATCTTTACAAAAAGGAATGCTGCTTCTACTCATTGATAGCAATGCACTTCTACTTTTAAAGATTTGTTTTTATTTTAATGATATGTCTGCTTGGGTACCTCTGTGTGGACTATGCACATAAGTGCAAGTACCTGGGGAATCCAGAGGAGGGTATTAATTTCCTGGAATTGGATTTAGATGTGATTGTGAGCTGTCCAATGAGGATTCTAAGAACCAAATGTCCTCTGGAAGAGCAAGTGCTTCTTGCTGCTCAGCCATCTCTGAAGCCCCCATGATTTTTAGTTCTCCCAAAGGAAATGCAACTACAACTGATATCTGTTTTTATTCTATGACTATTATTAGTTTGGAATGTTGAATGTACAAAATATTGAATAGATAACATAATAGGAGTCACAGGCTGCAATTCATTGTAATTCCTTAAAAAAAATAAAAACAAACAAAAGCCAAATAGAGAATGAGTCTATTGTAATCATGCTGTTCTCATAGCTCCTTCATGGTTTGCTATGTTTTCTGAGTTTTTATTTATTTATTTGTTTTTTTTAAATTTGTCATGATATGGTTCAACAGATAGTGGTGCCTGCCACCATGAGTGACGATTGACTCCAATCCCTGGGATCTGTATTATAAAGGAGAGAACTGCCCTAGAAAATTTCCTTTAGTTATTTCACAAATGTCATGGAACATATGACAATACATCTAAACACATACAAGTGAATGAATAAATGAGTGAATGAATGAATAAATAAGTAAATAAATAAGTGTGGTGGTGCTATTAGGCTATGTGGCCTTATTAGACAAGGTGTGACCCTCCTATAGGAAGTATGTCAGTGTGTTGATTGGCTTTGAGGGCTCCGATGCTCAGAGTCTGCTCAGTGAAGAAGACAGCTCTTCCTGGCTGCCTTTGGTACAAGATGTAGAACTTACATCTCCTCCAGCACCAAGTCTGCCTGCACCCTGCCATGCTTCCCACCATGATGATCATGGGTTGAACATCTAAAACTGTAAGCCAGCCCCAATTAAATGTTGTCCTTTATGAGAGTTGCCTTGCAAGCTGGAGAGATGGCTTAGTGGTTGAGATCACTACCTGCTCTTCCAGAGGATTGGGGTTCAGTTCTCAGCACCCACATGGAAGCTCATACCTGTTACCCCAGTTCCAGTGTTATGACACCCTCACACAGACATGCATGTAGGAAAGACACCAATAAACATGAAATAAAATAAATTATGTATTAAAAAAGACTTGCCTTGGTTGTGTTGTCCCTTAACATCAACGAAACCCTAAGACAGTAATTAAATAAATGTCCTATTTTTATAAAGACAGAGCTCTGCTATGTTTCCCAGACTGTCCTAGTACTTGTGATCCTTCTGATTTAGCTTCCTCGCTGTTGCCATTATAGGTGTCTCCCATCAGCTTTCCTCATTTTCATGAGTTCTCGAAATAAAATTCTCTGGTGTTTGTAGTGAAAATTGACCTCAAGTGGGAGTCAATGTTTTTATTTGGGTCATGTGCACATAATGTATCCAGACATAAAGTCATATCTATCAAAGTTAGCTCTGAGTGTGGGGATATTATAGGCTTTAACCTTCACATAGGCAATGAAGGTAAAGTGTCAAAGCAAGGCACTGCTAGAAGTAGAAATCCCTGGATGGGACAGTAGTCATCACTCACTCTGTTCCATGCCTACTTAACGCAGGGATTACAATGTCCTTGTTTTTACAAAACATATTGAAAATAACCCTTAATATGACAGGACAGCTGAACAAAGCTCTACAAATAATTATATGTGTGCATCTTCTCAAAGAACTAGTTTATCATTTTCTGAGCGGCTTCATGTCCAGGATCTTTGAAAGCTGTGTCTTTATTTTCTTATGTTTCAAACACATGAGGAACAAAAAAGTTAATGTTATCATGTAGGATTAGAAAACGTAAAGAAAGAATAAAAAACTAGATAGGTGAAGTGACTAACGTCCCATATCCTTATAGCATTGTAACAAGAATCCCCTTCTGTGGGTGAAGCAAACTTTATTGCTACAATCAGAATCAGAGTTGGAAGGACTCTTTGCCATTTATTCTTCATGTTCCCATGACTGGAGCAGTAGAGAGAACTGAGGTGTTGACTGAAACATGTACTAAGCGTGGAGATGCTTACCTATGATAACAACGTCGGGAGTTTTGAGACAGTATAAATGCTAGCTTGAGTTGGCTTTGGCTACATAGTGAACTTCAGATTAACTTTAGGAGCATAGTGAGATCCTGTCTCAAGAAAAGAGAAAAAGAATGGCAAAATGTGATAGTCCCCCCTACCCCCACCGTTTTTGGTGTTCATTTGACAGTTTGAGCCTGAAGGAATCAATAGCCACTTTGAGCCACTCTTGGACTTTTTTCAAAATGCAATTACCTTAATTGCCAGAAATTTCAGAGGGATGATTAAGACTAACATCTGGCTCCTATTATAGAAACCTCTAATTTCCCTTGCCTTTAATGAGCTCCTATTGGTAGCCACATCTTGTGACAACAGTCTGGCATACAGAAGACAGTAGCTGCTGAGATTCTCAAGGATGGTCTTCCACACTACATCCATCTTGCAACCATAGGAAAATGTGTGCTCTCTATGCCTTCTCTTGTTGGTTTTTCTTGGTCTCTTGTAATGCCATGTAGGTGTCACTTCCATAAGCCTCTTGACCTCCTTCTCTATCTTCTTTAACAGCATTTCTGGGTGACCGTGACATTGAGTGGGACTTTCAGGGTCTAATCCAGTAGCACATTTTCACCAACTCTCAATGTCCTTATCTGAATGCTTAAGTTATATCAAGGCATAGAGTTCTCATATTGACAATCACTTAACTACATTTATATCTCACCCCACCTGATCTATTATTTTTGGACGCAGTCTCATGTACTCTCTAGGGAAATCCATGAAACAAAACAAAACGACAAACAATGAAGAATTTGATTAGATCCTATAGTTTAATAAAGCCTGTGGCATCCTTCTTACCTGATAGAAGTTCAGGTGGGTAATACTACCTGAGTAAAGTTACTAATATGGAAGCTAGAAAGAATATGTTTGTTAGCTTTGAGACTTTGAGACCATCTGTAATCACATGGGAATGGAGTCTAAATGAGAGATTGCCTAGATTTAATTTGGCTGTAGAAATATCTGTGGGGGATTATTAAGACTACATAAACTGAGAGGGAAAACTGACCACTGTGGGTAACAGCATCCACCAAGAAAGTGAGTTGGGTGTATGCATGTGTGCATTCTTATTTCTTTGTTCCTGATTTTGGATATGGAATGGCCATCTCCCGTAAGCTCCTGCTCATGCTGGACTTTCCCCAGGAAGATGGACTATAACCTCGAACTCTAAGCTGAAACAAACCCTTTCTTTTCAAAGTGCTTTTGTCACAGCAGCTAGCATGAAATTAAGACAAGAGATTAGATTTTATTCCTACAGAGGTAGAAGTTATAGGATGAAATTGCAGCAGCATCTCAGTGCTATTATGTGTACCAACTTCGACCGACTCATCCTTGGTCTCAGGTTCCATCCATTGGCACAAGGGACTCACTCCAAAGTTAAATAATTCAACTTAAGTCTTGTTCTGTTGACATGATTATTTAATGTGAGGATCTTTTCTGGACAGCAGCTGTGGAATTTGAAGTTCCTTATTTGTTTTGGGTTTGAATCCTTTTAACTGAAGATTGAACCCAGGACCTTGTACATTCTACCATGAGCACATCAGTCCTCTTACATTTTAGTTTGACATACAGTCTTACTCTGAACCCCTGAAGACTTAGATTATTACTTAGACATTCTTATTACTTAGACATTAGGTAGTTTTAGATTCATTTAAAAATATTTACAAGCTTTTAGCCCAGTGTGATTCCTGGTATGAAGGAAGTTAACCAAGAAAGCTGTTTTGGATTTTTGAATGACCTCACACAAGTTTCTTTTCCTTTCTTGCTCTATAGCTTCTGATTCTGTTGAGACCACTGTCGGGCACTGATTTAGACATCCTCTCAGCACCTCATCATAAAGTCACAACTCTAAACCCAGCAAAGATACAAATTGCTTTAACCCAACAGAACACTAAATATAACATTTAAAGCTACCTATCACAAACTGATCAATGTCAGATAATACTTGTGTGTGTGTGTGTGTGTGTGTGTGTGTGTGTGTGTGTGTGTAGGCTGGAAGAAGGTGTCAGGAGTCTTTTTTTCATCACTGTCCACATCCATGTTGAAGCAGACTTTCCCAGTAAATTATAAGTTCATAATTTCAGCTAGACTGACTGACCAGAAAGCTTCAGGTATATTCCTGTATTGCAGGCAGGCACCATCTTGACTATTTTTTATGTGGATCCCAGGGATCCAAACTCAGGACTTTAAACATTCACATAAACAGTATACCTACTGAACCATCTCCCTAGCTCAACATTAGAGACTTCCAACAGGGAGAACATTAATGAGAAAGATACCTCTATTTTTATAATAGTACAAAGATGAGAGGAGCTTAATACACTAAATGCTACCAGGTTATACTCATATTTTGGACATCACTGTTTTTATTTTGAATCTGTAATTATAGTATTTCAGGTGTTTTCAGATTAGAAACATAAGCTGGACAGCTTCTTTGGGTTCAGAGATCTGAAGTAGATAAGAACTGTGAATATACTGCACATATTCCTAACTGAACTATGTATCATTTAGCTTTCAATTACTGTACCAAAATACCTGTCACAGTCACCTTAAAAAGAAAAAAAAAAGATTTGTTTTTGCTGAGATTTTGGAAGCTTCAGTGTTCTGTGGGAAAAGTAGTGTCAGGAAATAATCAGCTCTGTTGCCCATTCTTGACATGCACAGGATTAGCAGATATCAGTCTGAGCCCCAAGATTTGTTAAACAGTTGATTTTATACATATTTTGTCTCCTTAGTTGCTCCCATAACAACCCAGATTGATGTGTTTATTAGCTATACTAAGCTTGATTAATGGACTTTTCTGAATTGTTCTATAAGCAGAAATTTGTCTCTATGCAGCAGAATTTACCAGGAGCTACTTATAGCATACATATGAAGGGGAGCATTTCACAGATAAGACTTAGTAAGATATGTGAGGATGCTGACTAACCTGCTGTAGGTGTCTCTTGATAGATTCAAGGATCTTTGCCTCAGAGGAATGTACCCATTGCTTTTGGGACCTGTGGTAAGAAAGAATGTTATGATGAATAGTACATGATACACGATAAGCCTCACCTCATAATGACTGGAAAGCATTTGAGAGCAGGGTTTCACAATTCCCTCCAAGCTCATCATATATGGTGCTATGTCCTCTTCCTAACATTCTTCTACAGATTTTACCAAGTATAAAGTCTTTGGTGGACTTTTTTTCCAAGCCACAGCAAATGATGTGTCAGGATATAAAGTTGCCAGTTGTAAAACTGAAAATGAAATGTTTTGTGAGTGTTTGGGAAATGGTTTATTTCCTTTACAAAAATAAGTTTGTGTGCATTGAAATAAAAAAAAAAAAAAAAAACAAACAAATCCCCTTCCAGTTCTATTAAGAATTTAGATAACTCATTTACAATTATTTTGTTATAAGAATTTTACCCAATGAAATAGAAAAAAAAGTGATTCTAGTGTCCATATATATCTTCTACTTAGTTTAGTCCTTAACAAAACAACAGCACAGTGTATGGACAAATTGCTTTATTCACTAGCTCAGCAAACACTAGCTATTCAGCATCTTGCTGTGATCCAGCAACAACTGTATAAAAATTTACTAATGCGGCTTGCTATTGCCCAGCTGAATGTGAAGAGGAAATGCCCACATGTAACTATAATCAGTACGACTCAGATCTACCATAGTTTTATTATACCTGGAAAAACTGGGTTAGGGTTAGTTAAAAGATGTGTGAAAGTGGACTGGGGAGACGGCTTGCTTAGAGTCAGCTTAAGCATGAGGTCTACAGTCTGAGTATCAGTATCCATAAAGTGTGAGTTTGTAATCACAACACTGGGGATGGTGGAGACAAGTAGATCCCCAGGGCTTGCTTATGAGCTAGCCTTAGCCTTCTTAGTGAGTTCAGGGCCAGTAAAATATCTTGTCTCAGAACAAAAGGTAGACAATTCCCGAGGAGCAGCACTGCAAGTTGACTTCTTGCTTCCAGCCTCTACATGTAGCATATAAACATTAGGACCTCATTTAGCTGGCAAGAAACAAGCACATGTTTCAGAAACAACACTTGGATAATAACTTTCTAGTAGCAAGCAGCAAGTACTATCAATGGTTGCATGAAAAAGCTTAGTAAACTTAGCAAACTAAAGCAACATCCTTTTGTGGATTGAAGGGGCAATCCACAGGCTTACATGTTTGAACATTTGGCCAAAAATGCCAAAGTTATGGAGTGCTTTAGGGACGAAGTCTTGGACAAAGCAGGAGGTCCCAGGAGGCAAGTCTTAAGATCCATTGTATAAGTTAATTTTATATCCAGCTACTTTGCTGAAGTTGTTTATCAGGTTTAGGAGTTCTCTGGTGAAATTCACTTAAATATACTATCATATCATGTGCAAATAGTGATAATTTGACTTCTTCCTTTCCAATTTGTATCCCTTTGATCTCCTTTTGTTGTCTAATCGCTCTGGCTAGGACTTCAAGTGCTACATTGAATAGATAGGGATAGAGTGGACAGTCTTGTTTAGTCCCTATTTTTAGTGGGATGGCTTCAAGTTTCTCTCCATTTAGTTTGATGTTGGCTACTGGTTTGCTGTATATTGCTTTTACTCTGGGGATCTATTCCGTATACAATCACCAAATCCACACTTCGTTATGGATGCCAACAAGTGCTTGCTGATAGGAGCCTGATATAGTTGTCTCCTGAGAGGCTCTTCCAGTGCCTGACAAATACAGAAGTAGATGCTCACAGCCATCCATTGGACTGAGTACAGGGTCCCCAATGAAGAAACTAGTAAAAGGACCCCATGAGCTGAAGGGGTTTGCAGCCCCATAGGAGGAACAACAATATGATCAAACTAGTACCCCCCAGAGCTTCCAGGGACTAAACCACCAACCAAAGAGTACACATGGTAGGTTCATGGCTCCAGCTGCATATGTATCAGAGGATGGTCTAGTAGGTCATCAATGGAAGGAGAGGCCTTTGGTCCTATGAAGACGCTATGCTATGCCCCAGTATAGAGGAATGCCAGGGCCAGGAAGCAGGAGAGGGTTGGTGAGCAGTGGGAGAGGGGAGGGAATAGGAGGTATTTCAGAGAGGAAACCAGGAAAGGAAACTATCTAATTAAAAATACTTAAAAAAAAAAGGATCAATTATAAAGCTCTGTCCATTTCCTGTCCTGGCTTTGCTTCTTTTCTAGAGATTCAATGGGACCAACTCCATCACTCTGTTACTCCAAGTCCTTTCCTTCTTAGACAAATTCTTTCTCCTTAAGTTCTTTCTTGTCAGGTATCTCATCATGGCAACAAGAACATAACAACATTTATCAAAACAAAGGCCAGTTAAAGAGAGGAAATTATGTTAGAGTCATTTACCAATGTTGACATTTGTTTTTCTTTTTTTACTTAATTAATTTACACTCCAGATTGTATCCCCCTGCCCTCAGTCCACACTCCAGCTGCTCCATATCCCACACCACCTGCTCACTCCCTGTCTCCAGGTGGATGTGCCCACCCCCACCCCACCTGACCTCTAAACTTCCTGGGGCAACCAGTCTCCTGAGGGTTAGGTACATCATCTCTGAATGAACAAAGACCCGGAAGTCCTCTATTGTATGTGTGTTGGGGGCTTCATATCAGCTGGTGTATGGCGCCCGTTTGGTGGTCCAGTGTTTGAGAGATCTTGGGGGTCCAGATTAATTGAGACTGCTGTTTCTCCTACAGGATCACCCTCCTCCTCAGCTTCTTTCAGCCTTCCCTGATTCAACAACAGGGGTCAGCTGCTTCTGTCCATTGGTTGGGTGCAAATATCTGCATCTGACTCTTTCAGCTGCTGGTTGGGTCTTCCAGAGTTCGGTCATGTTAGGCCCCTTTTTTGAGCTCTCTAGAGCCTCAATAATAGTGACAGGCTTTGGGACCTCCCCTTGAGCTGGATGCCACTTTAGGCCTGTTGTTGGACCTTCTTTTCCTCAGGCTCCTCACCATTTCCATTCCTGTAATTCTTTCAGACAGGAACAATTAGAAAACACGTGAGAAAAGTGTTAGATAGATAAATTTATGTTTCCTTAATTACAATGTTCAATTTGGGGACTACATGACATTTCTCATTTTGTTTCTATCCAGCCTTCTTCAGTTTTGAGATTTACAATCCAATTTTTACAGTTCCCTGTGTGTGTACATGAAGTTTCCTTGATGACCAGCTATTCACATTCATTCAGTAACTCTTTATTCTGATACAAATATTACTGGACAGTCTTGAGTAGTTGATACAAAGGTTGATATGATGCAAACAGTTATACTTACCAAATGACCTTTTACAGAAAACAAACTGCTTTATAAAAAATTATGCGCACACACATGTATATTTATCCTCATGAACACGCATGCCTATCTTATGTATGTGGGTGCCCATGGAGGCTAGAAGAAGGTACTGGATCTTCTGGAGCTACAGCTAAAGCTGATTATGACATATTATGTAGATTCTGGCAATCAAATTCAGATCCTCCGGAACAATGGCACACACTTTTAACCACTGAAGAACCTCCTGAGCTCTTGAACTTTGTTATATTTGATGTTATTTGGCTGGCCAGGCATCTTGGGCTTCCTCTCCAATCTTTGCTACCTCTTCACATTCTAGTTAGTCATCCTTTTCTTCCTCTACCAACTGAAGAAAGATGAGCAAGCAAAATGCATGGCATTCTCTTTTGAAACACTTTCCAGAGAAAATGTAGTTGCACTCCATTCTTGTAAATTAGTCCTGCATCCATAAATAGGTATAGGAGGACTGGAAACATTTTCTTTGTGTCAACTGGCTGGAGATCCATCGGAATATTGAGTTCACTTTGTAAGAAAAATAGACAGATGCTCTGAATGCAGAAAGCAGTGCCTACTTAAAGATGAGGCACAAGTTTCCTGTACTGACTGCCTCCCTGACAAGAGAGGCTCCAGATGAGTACAGGAAAATAAGAGGTCCGGGACCAAACAAACACCTCATGCCCAATGAGAGTCCTTATTTTCCCCCTCACCTCAAATTTGTAGCCACAATTAGAAACAGTAATGTGAGTAATAAGTTTCTATCTTCCTTGATAACTTGAGAGATTTCTAAGTTCACTGGGGCTCATTTTCTGGTTAGTTTCAAAGTCTGATTAAAGTTTTACCTTTCATAATTGAGATCAACATGGCATAGTTTCTAGTTCTAATTAGGCTTTTAAGGATTTGCATTTGTAGATGTATTAGAATTTAGGGAATTGTCAATTTGTAGGATGGAGGAAACTTGCTTCTACATGCTATTTTATTTTTCAGCTAGAAAGATGTTAGATGCTGATGCTCTCACAGTTTAGGTCAGGATCTCTACAGACAAAAATAAATAAAAACTAGCACAGTGTAGCATTAGCTTAAATGAGTCAGTTTCCACATCAGCACCAACTCCAGAATGAAGGAGAATCCTCTTGCAACTGCTTAAGACAGCAGAAAAGTAACCACACATCACTTTTCCTTAATAGTATTTTTTCCCACAAAAAGCTGCCCTGACAAGATATCATGGTTCTCTGAATTCTCAAAAAACCCTCAGATACAAAATAAAGGGGCAAAATTAATTAAAATGTCATTGTTGGGACTCATGATCTGCATAAAGTCCATCACTGCATTAAAAAAAGAAAAGAACTTAATGTTTTGGGTAATGTTCTGAGAGGTCTGATTTATTCATAACAACATCATTTTCTTTCCAAGTTATTATTTTTTCATCAAATGTAAATTGATAATTTCATTAATTCTTTTTTCTTTGTTTTCCAGTTTACTTCACAGACTACAATACTCTTGATGTATAGTTCTCTGAGCTTTGAAAAATAAATGATATCCTATCACTTCTTCCCACAACCAAGGCAGAATTATCTATCGTTTTCCTTGGTGCTACTGACCCTTGGTATCCATTTTTATAGACCTAACCAAACCTAGCCTTTCCTGTTTCTCATGTACATTATCATGCTACCTATTGAAGTCATTACTTTAAGTCAATCAAACATTCTCTATTCTGTTAATAGTGTATTATTTGACCCTCACTACCGATAACACCTCAGAACTGTAGTCTGACATCTAATTTTACTATTGGAATTCTACATGGTATTTTTGGAAGAATCTTTTGTTTTCTCCGTTGAGGTTTATGCTTTTGCTGGTTTATAGTTTACATTTCGTACATGAATGATATATGTCACAAAATAGGGAATGCTAATGAGGACTAAGTACTTGCTGAGTCTCAAGAACCAGCGTCTTCTCATTGACATGTTTCCTAGTTTGCTTCCTATTGCTGTGTTAAAAAAAAATGACCAAAAGGAACACAGGAAAGAAAGGGTTAACTTGACTTACATTTTCACGTCACAGTCACAGTCCACTGAGGAGGCTTCCAGACAGAAGAGGAGGCAGGATTCTGCAGGCAGGACCTGAAGCAGAGACCAAGGAGGAATGACATTTCCTGGCTTGCTCTCCATGGCTCAGTCAGATTGTTATCTTATATAACCCAGGCTCATCTTTCCAGGGATGACACAGTCCACATTTGTGTAGTAGACTCTCCTACATCAACCACTAATAAAAAATTGCTTCACAGAATTACCTACAAGCAATATGACAGAGATATCTTTTCAAACAGGGTTCTTTTTTTCCCAAATGACTCTATTTTGTATCATTGTATAAGATTTTATGAGGAAGACTATACTTTTTAGTGAACAGCAATAAAACAAATTATTTTTTTCAATGTCAATGAACTCTTACCTTTCAGAGACAAGGTAATAATTCAGTTGCACTAGGTAGCATCTTGCTCACAGAACCAGTCATTGCAAGTCTGGAAGACATAGAAGAATAATTATATCACTTGGAAGTTTTTTTTACATGGGTTTTATTTCTATATTCCATAAAAATCCCACTGAGAAGAGCTACAAATGGATGTAGACAGTAATAATAGTAACTACACACACATTGTTATCCTTAGGAATCAAACAGTTTAGTTCTAAAGAAATTATGTATGAATGAGAATATGAAGCTTGGAGCTCTCAGTGCCCTTACACAGACAGAGAATGGCAAGGAAACCTGCTGCAGTCAAATACCAGATATTCTGCCTTTATCTTCCTTTCACTGCAAAAAACTCC
This sequence comes from Montemys delectorum, assembly GCA_019843815.1. Taxonomy (NCBI): domain Eukaryota; kingdom Metazoa; phylum Chordata; class Mammalia; order Rodentia; family Muridae; genus Montemys; species Montemys delectorum. The sequence continues at coordinate 2,974 of JADRCD010229786.1, read as the reverse complement.
CTCTCATGCTTTCAAATGGATAAATCTTTTAAAATAAACAAAGAGTAGATCTTTTGTAGTATGTGCTCATCTCTCTCTCTCTCTCTGTCTGTCTGTCTGTCTGTTTCTCTCTCACTATATGTGTGTGTATGTGTGCATTAACCTATGCCTGTGTGTGTATGTACATGCACATAACCTTGTGGGAGTAAGTTCTTTATAAATATTTTGGGGCCTAGGCATTGAACACAGGCTATGATACCTCGAGAAGTTTCCTTTGTTTATTGAGCCATCTTCCCTGCCCCATGCTATTTCCTTTCTTGAGGAATTGGTTCAAGATCTTTGACAATAATAAAGAACATATGAAACTTAGATAAGTACCTCACTCAGATAGCAGTATCTTATACAATCATCTCAATATTTATCATTTAAATTATCTGGGGAAATTTTAGGTCCTTAGAGGTGCTGTAGTAAGTAGACAAAAATTCCAAATGTCTTGGGGTATAAAATCTAACGATATATAGTTGTAATTATTTAAACATACTCAACAAGAGGTGGAATAAAAATATTTGAAGGTAAAAGTTTACAAAGGAAACAGAAAGCTTAGTAGATTTCTGTTTTAAGGTTAAGGGGACATTTAAATATCTCATTGAGAAGGAGACAATTGAGTAAACTTCTGAGAAGCTGAAGGAGCAAGTAATTTGGGGACAATATGTGAAAGATTGCATGTAAGCCACAAGGGAACCAACAGAAATGCCTATGACCCAACTAAACTATGTCTCATATGTTCAAGGACTAATAAGCAGATATTTAGATGGGAAGTTGAACTGTATTCAGTGAGGTGGAAGGGAGGAAATGTTGCAGAAGGTCAGTGGGTAGGAAACTCACATGTCTATGTTTTTAGCATAATTGAACAGTGTTTTTCTCTGAATACATTGTATATGCATTGTATATGCTCTAGACCTTATTCTATTTTTTCCTTTTTTACTAGTTATTTTATTTATTTACATTCCAAATGTTGCTCCCCTGCCTGGTCCCCCATCTATGAGGAGTTCTTCACCCTATTTCCCCTCCCCTTTGCTTCTGAGAGGGCACTCCCCCACCAAGTTACCCACTCCACCTTTCCCTTCCCTGTGGTATTAATTTTCTACAAGATTAAGGACAACCTTTCCCACTGAGGCCAAAAAAGGCATTCTCCTGCTACATATGTGGTTGGTGGCTTAGTCTCTGTGAGCTCTGAAGAGTTCAGGTTAGGTTATATTGTTGTTCTTCCTTTGGAGTTCCAATCTCCTTTCCCTCCTACAGTCCTTTCCCTAACTCTTCCAGAGGGGTCCCCAACCTCCATCCAATGGAAGTATCCACATTTGTCTCAGTCAGCTGCTGGTAGACCTCTCAGAGGACAGCCATGCTAGGCTCTGGTCTGCAAAGAACAGCATTACATAAGCAATAGTTTCAGGATTTGGTGCTTGCACATAGATGGATCCCATGTTGTGCTGGTCTCTCAATAGCCTTTGCTTCAGTCTTTGCATCATTTTATCCCTGGATTTCCTTTAGACAGGAAAAATTCTGGGTCAAAATTAGCCAAAATGTTCAGAATTCCCATGATACGACTCACAAACCATATGAAGCTTAACAAAAAGGAAGGTCCAAGTGTGGATACTTCAATCATACTTGGAAGGGGAATAAAAAAATCATATTACAATTATTTTGAAGATGGACAAGTAGCCCCATGCATCAAATGGGTGCTCTGTCTATCTACTGGAGGTGGTTTCTTTATGTTCCATCTCCACATTGTTGTGCTCCTCCAAGTTCTCCCATTTTTCCCTCTCCCCAAGATCTACTAACTGTCGGTTTAATTTTTAGAATACATCAAGCCTCCAAGTAACTACCTCTAAACAGAACAAAACAAGATTCAATAAGACAAGGTAAAAGCCCTCATATCTACACTGGACAAGGCAATCCAAACAGGATAAAAGAATCCCAAGGGCAGGCAAAAGAGTCAAAGATACATCTGCTTCTTAGAAGTAGACCTGGCACAGTCATGGAGCCTTCACCCCTATATTCTAGTTCATTTATCTTCTAGATCTTTAAACATGTTGTGTGACTATCCTGAGACTGAGGGCAGACAATAGGATGGTCTTGCCCTATCTCTTGAAGAAAGCTAGATCTTGCTGTACCCACAATCTCTACTGTATGAAGGCTAAAGCCATGAGCAAGCTGTGTGGGAGGGATTCTGCTGCTACTCAGGTTTTCATTCGGATAACAACATCCCAAGTATCCTCTAAACGTGTGTCTCCTGGAAAAACACTAAGTACTCTTAATGGCTAAGCAGCCTTTCCACTCTGATTATGATTTTTAAATTTCTCAGAATGAAAATTTATCATTGTATTAAACACACATTAAAATCTTATACGTTTTTTTCTCCCATTTTAAAAAAACAAACAAGTTTGTTGATAGTTCTAACATGGTAATTTCAGTATATAGAGAACTGGTTTAAAACTGAGGCAAGGATTAGATTGTGCAAATATCTGACATCAGAAATTCTGAGGACTAATATTAAGAAAACAACCTACTTTCATGAACAGCAAATAATAAGCCTCATAATCCAGCCACAACTGCCTTATATTTTTCCTCAATTGACAATTAAATGCCTCTAGTTTAACGATTGTACACTCATCATTTCCAGTTGAATGCTGCTTCTTCCCACCACTCATTCCCCAGTTTTCAATTCATAAAAAACTCTGCACAAATAGAGGAAAAGGCCCAGAGACTACTAGATGATGTGGCTCACAGGAGCTGTCAATTACAGTCAGTACACTGGTTGAAGTATATTATGTATTTAATGATCTCTAGTGCTATTTGCTTACTCATAACACAGTGAATCTAACCAGCAGATCCACAACATCTGGAAATATTTAGAACACACTTTTTACATTACTCTAAAGGGTGAGCTTTTTTTTTTTTTTTTTTTTTTTTTTTTTTTTTTTTTTTTTTTTTT
>JADRCD010229785.1:0-13872 GCA_019843815.1 Montemys delectorum | reverse complement strand
AATTCCCAGCATCCACATATTGGTGGCTCACAAAAGTTTGTAACTCCAGTCTCAGGGGATCCAATACCCTTTCCTGACTTCTGGGGCTGCCAGACAGATGTATGTTGCACAGACAAACATGTAGGCAAACTGCTAGTACACATAAAACAGTCAAATAAATAAATTAAAAAAAAATCACCCCAGAGTTGCACCTTTTACCACAGCAGCAAAGACTTCCCCTATGCATGCCAGCAACCCCTGAGACTGTCGCTAGATCAGCGTACACAGTTATCCTCGCTGCTCAAGTAATGCTAACATATTCAGTTTAATAAAGCAGGTGGGAGGTCTCTATTATCTGCAGGATGGCTGACGGCAGGGGCTGACATCTGTGATGAGCAGCCATCTCTGAACTCTTCTTGGAGTGAAGAGACCGCTTGCTACACAGCGTATTAGAGAGAGAATTTGTGTGTGTGTGTGTGTGTGTGTGTGTGTGTGTGTGTGTGTGACAGCTTCAGCATTCAGGAGTCCCAGACCCTGGGATCTTGTCCCAGCTCTGACACTGTATGACTCTGGATGGTTTTGAATCCTCAGAGTTTCCATAGAGGATGATAGTGGCCATGATTCTGAATGCTATGAAGACTAAATAAAACATTTAATAAGTGCCTAATTCATGGAAGGCACTTAACATATAGCTCTTATTACCAGAGTGAAGTGAGAAATAAAGAATTTATAACTACAAAATGCTATCTATGTAAATAGTAAACCATCAATAAGTGATGCTTTTTATTAACAGTCTGATGTCCAGATAGCTAGACATTCTAATATTTTGACATTTACTGAGTGAAAAGACACTTTCTAGACCAGAACGGGGAGGAGAGGAGCTGGAACTAGAAAGGGGGAAAAGATTAAAAGTAAATGAACTTGACATTAGAGGCAGGCAGATCTCTATGAATTCCAGGCCACATAGAGCTATATAGTGAGACTCTGTCTCAGAAAGAGAGGGAGAGGGAAAGAGAGAGGAGTAGGGGGAGAAGGAGAGAGAAAAAGGAGGGGGAAAGGAAGAGGGAGGGAGGAGAGAAAACAGACAGACAGACAGACAGACAGACAGACAGAGAGACAAAGTCTCATGTAGCCCAGGCTGGTCTGAAACTTTTCATGTAATCAAAGGTACTCCCCACTCCCTTACGTGAGTGCTAGGATTACAGATGTGCACCACCACAACTGGCTTTTAAGGCTTGCCTGTTCCTGTTCTTGCAGGCTGGGAAAGCAAGGGAACCCCATGGGTTTCCATTTACATGCAGTACATTTATCCAGTTCCTTGTGGCAGAAAATCCCATATCAGGGAAGCAGCCCTGATGGAAGGCAGGTTTCCCAGCATCAGTGGCTCTGTGGTGTCCAGTTCCCCTGCTTTCTCCCCCCCCCGCCCCCACCTCAAGCTCTCCTTTCCTCCATCCCCATCCCCTTACACTGTGTCTTCAGACAAAGCAGTCTTAATAGCTCAGGGTTACTTTCTTACCATGCCGTCTTGTTGCTTCTGTTAAATAAACTAGGACTTGCTAAAGAACAAAAAACAAAAAACAAAAACCCTGTTACCCCCAAGTGTAGCACAGCAGTAGTATCTGGTCTGGCTACTCAGTTATTGGTTAATACATGCCAAGCATATTTTTAAATAAAATTAAATTGAGTGGGTTGTGGTGTATGCCTGTAATCCCAGCCCTCAAGAGAACTGAGGATTTGAAGCCAGCCTGAACTACATAGCAAGACCCTGTCATTAAAAAAAAGAAGCCCGCCTTTAATGGCATTAGGTAGCAGTTGATTGCTGCATACGTGAGAGCTCACTGTTCACTGTTCTTTTAATTGCTACTTAGTATCCCACTTGGGATGATTTGGGATGAATTTTACTGAGTCTCATTCTAATAATGTTGATCCTAAGTGGCCATGTTCATAAAATTCATCTATTCAACTAATAGGAATTTCACATTAACTCCTGAAACCTGAATAAATAAAATTTTCCTTTAAGAATGAACAAGTTTTTCTTTAAAATATTTTTTAAAAATATTCTATTTAAAAAATTTATTATTTATTTATTTATTTGCTTTTATTATGTATTTATTTATTTTGAGAAACAGAACGTGACGTTGGGAGTGAGTAGGGAATAGGGGGGAGCTGGCTGGGAGAGAGGAAAACATGACCCAAATATTGTATCTGAAAATAGTTTTGAATAAAAATGTAAAATTCTTTTATGTTTAATTAGTGCGTGTCTGTCTGCAATTGTGTAGGGCATGACAAGCGTGTGGAAGTCAGAGAACAACTTGTGCGTTTTTAAGGAGTCGGGTTTCTTCTTCAGCCATGTAGCTGCATCTTGTCAGGGTCGGTGGCAAATGCTGGGCCATTGTGCTGGCCAAAGGTTTTTTTTTTTTTTTTAATTATTATTATTTTTTAAAACAGAAGCTCAAACATTATTATTTTATATAAAAAAGTCATGATTAAGGTATTATACCAGACATTCTTACACTCTGGCACATATACTCATACTCATGCACACATACATTCACACACACACAATACTCTTATACTCTTGGACATACTACCCTCATACTCGTGCACACACACATACATTCACACACACAAACACACACATACACACACACACACACACACTCCTCATTCACATACACTCTCATGTATGGACACACACACCATGCATATACACACACACTCATGCACAATTACTTACATTGCATATACATACATGCCTGCACACATACACACACTTATGCACATATAGTCACTCATACATGCATATAAATGTAATAGTAAAATAAAATGTTCTAGATTACACTCTTTTATTTTGTCTGCTTTAGGCAGTAACAGACTTATGGCTGCCATTGTCTTGGCCAGGTGTCCACAGTAGGGACCTCTGCCTCTGGCCCAATGATGCGTGGCGTTTGGGAGGTTTGTGCTTACAACAGATGGAACCTATTTCAACTGGGAGAAATGTTTGCTTGTTAATTTTTGTTTGCTACCGGAGCAGATAAAGACAGAATCGTAGGAAAGCAGACCATAGGTAGGAATAGCTCCAAATGCTGCTTTGTTTGGGACTCGTGTAGACCTGGACCATTTTTCTTTGTAATGCCAACTTGTGGGACCCTGAAAGGCAGCCTGTTTTTTGGTAGAGCTACGTTTAAACCCTGGAGACCCGGCAGATAACTGCAAGGGACAGAAGACATTTGCCTGCCACTCTCCTAGACACCAGGCTCCTGACACGAGGCCTCAGCGCTCCATAATTCTGTGACCATCAGTCACGTAGGGCAATGCCCCAAGTCCCTCCACAGGTAGAGGACATGATTACAGGTCATGTAGCCTCAAGACAGAGCTCTATTTTAATGAGGTACCTAACGGTCTAAAGGGATTAGCCAATTAAGCTCCCCTTTCCAGACACTCCTCCCTGCAAAAGGTGTTTAACCTCAGGCCCACCCTGAGAAAGCTGGGTACGATTTTACTCATCACAACTCTCTGCCATGACAATAAATGCTTTAAAACAATGGACTGCCTCTTCTCCTAGGAATCTGCTGTGCTGGAGCAACGGAGCGGGGCTTCCTCTAAAGAGCCTAAAGAGCTCTCCCGCAGAGGAGAGGCCTCTCAGTTCTCAGCCAAGGAACCAGTTAGAACTCTCTCCCTCCCCTTCTTTTCCCTTCAGCCAGGACTAGAGCCAGCCCTCAGCTCTTGTGCAGCATCCAGCAGCATCTGGGGTGCCCAAGAGCCTAAGAACCTGCAGTCCCTGGCCCATACAGAGGCCAGGGACCCACGAGCTGAGCTGAACTCTTGCAGTTCCACGGGGACCTCAGACTGCGCTTCCCCACCCCTGGAGCTGGGTCCTGTGGCTTCTTACAGCCCAACCACAGTCAAGACTTCCCACCCAGCAGCCCAAGTAGAGTGATTTTACCCTGTCCTCTGCTTTTGAATACTATTAACATGCTGATGGCTCTCAAATTCTATTGGCATCCAGGTCTCTCCATGTGGCCACTCCTAGCCATTCCTGGTTAACCTTTTCCTTGACCTCTCTGCTGCTTGGCTGTTGATGTAATCTCAGTTCCACTGGTTCAAAACTAACTTATCCCTGTCTCTCTGGGCAGGACCTCACTCTGTTGCTCTGGCTGACCTGGAATTTAGAGAACTGTTGTCTTTGCCTCCTAAATCCTGGAATTAAGGGCATGTGCCACCATACCCAGCCAAATTATACTCCTGGTTTTCACTAAGCCTGCCCTCCTCCAACTCAGTGTGGGCAGTCTACCTGCCAACAACATTAATAACAGTAACAACACAAGAATTGTTTGTTTTTTGTCTTTAGTTCCTGAGGGAAGTCTGTAAACCTCCGGGGTTTCTAATGTTACAGGCATGTTTCTGTTTTCCATAGTGAGCCCGTTGGACTACACCTGAATTTGTAATACTGAGATTCAGGGCATAAGTTGGCCGTGACAGAAATACCAGCCATGAGACTCAAGGCTTGGGGCTCTAGCTTCCTTTTGGAGAGGGGAAAGGAGTTGGAGGCTGAGTTCAGTTATGCGGCCAATATTCAACCTGTGAGTAGCTTGTTTATTAAGATCACTTCATCTGTCTTCAGTAGTAGGATGCAGTATCACAGGGCTGGGGGACATGTTTGTGGCTATAGCCTTAGTGCCTAGACACTAATGGCATAAGACAGGGCTCAGTTAATACTTCCCAAACATGCCTTCTCCCTCCCATCCCCTCTTTTCATTCCCCCTCACTCCCACTTCTCTCTGTCTCTGTCTTTCTGTCTCTTTCTCTGTATTCTCTCTTTTCCCTTCCCTTTTTCCTCCCCTGCTTTTTTTTTTCCCTGTTGTCTGATAGACTCTAAAGCTTCAAGTATGCTGAATACACTCAATTACTGAGAAATACCTCTGGTTCCTTAATAAATAATTGAATATCTGAAAAAAAAAGTACCTGATGAGGTAATGTTCTATATCAGCAGTTCTCAATTTGTGGGTGGATCGTGATCCCTTCAGGGGAGTCAAATGACCCTTTCACAGGGGTCACATAGCAGATATCCTGCATATCAGATACTCACATTATTATTCATAACAGTAGCAAAATTACAGTTACAGTTACTTGAGTTTAATTTGCTCAAGGTGGGTCTTGAGCAATTAAAACCTTCATAGATTAATATGAGCAGAGGGCAGAGCACTGTCCTATGGATGAATCCCCTCTCCATCTCTCAAGCCCTGGCTTTGGCGCCACCTCCTTTTCCTGCAGCTGACATGTTTCTCCTCTGGCCTGTTGTGACAGCCAGTGCCAGGGGTTAATGTGTTCATTTATTGTCTGCCCCCATCAGTGGACTGCGTTCTCAGGACTACTCCGTCTACTGTGAGCTCCCAGAATACAGCCTGGCACACAGCTGGGGCTGACTGTGTGTACTGTATTTGATGCATCTGAACACAGGGCAGCAGAGGGAGACATTTCAGAAGTCATTCAATTGGGCCTAGCCCCAGCTGTCACCATAACTCTCCCATCACCTCATTTGTAAAATGGGAACAACAATGTGTGTTTCCAAGTGTTTGGGGGAAGGCCAAAAGATGGACATGGGAAATACTTCTAAGGGCTATGCTGACCAAAATTTAATTACATTTACCTTATTTTATTGGTGTCCCTAATATTGTTTTCAAAGCTGCCTTCTTTGGGTGTGGGGACTGGTCAGGGAGAAGGCTGAGTCAACTCCTCACATTCTCCTCTGTGGCCCTTTCACACAGTATTCTGTAGCCGGGACTCTTAGCAGGTGCAGCTCTGGGAAGGCTGAGCCTGAGGCAGGGGCCTTGCGTAGATTGGCGGGAGAATGAACACTCATGATAAGAAAGCATGAGACATGTGGGGGCCGCTAGGTCCCCATGTGCAGAGGGAAGTTGTGAATCTGGGCCTTAAATTTGGGAAACTGTCTTCAGTGAGTCATTTTCCTCAGGATCTCAGTGACATGGGATTCCTTGCTTGCTTGACGGGAGCTTCGCCACACTGTTCTATGTTGAATCTGGAGTTCTTGGCTTGCTTACAACCCAAGGGCTCAAAGCAATCCTAGTTCTGTTCTCTTCCAGGAAGGCAAACCTCTTTCATTGAAATGCATTTGTTTCTGAGAGCAGTTTTGATGAATGCCTGCTCTTTCTTGTTTTCCATAATCTGTAAGATGATGAAGGATGTGGTGGTCACAGTTCTCCCTCCACCTGCAAATTTGGATGCCAGAGAAATAAGGTTGCATTTGCCCCAGTGTAGGGGAATGGAGGGTGGGGAGGTGGGAGTGGGTGGGTGGGTGGAGGAACACCCTCATAGAAGCAGGGGGAGGGGGGATATAGTAGGGTGTTTCCAGGAGCGAGGGAAACTGGGAAAGGGGATAGTATTTGAAATGTAAATAAAGAGAATATCCAATAAAAAAAATCTCCAATATATAAAATAGTAATTACTTTGAAAATAATTGTGTTATCTTTTGTAATAAAAATACAGTTAAAATCCCCCCCAAAAGAAATACTTAAAAAGCCAATCTGGATAGAATTAATAATCCATTGAATAAATCATAATATAGTTTTAAGATAAGAAAATATTAAGGCAACAGGGGTAGCTCAGAAGGTAAAGGCTCTTGCCACCAGGCTTGACAATCTGAGTTCCACTCTCAAGTCCCACATGGGGAGAGGAGAGAATGGACTCTAGCAGGTTGTCCTCTCGCCTCACCTCCACGTGTGCACATAGCACATGTATATGTACACATCCCACTAAATAAATACAATAAAAAGGAAAATGTTTGAGCAAAGAGTTGAGGACATTCCAAGCTGAGGCCAGTCAACTGTTGAAACACTGGTTTAGAGTTGGAAAGAATTTGTTTCAAATCTTGGTTCAACAATCTTCTGTTTGTTTAATCTTAGACAAATTCCCCCCGTCCCCCTAAAATGGTTGCAGGTTTGGGGAATGAACCATGGCCTCATGTATGCTAGACAATCACTCTCTCACAGCCCTGGAAAATTTCTTAGTTTCTTTGGAGTTTAAGAGTTAAAACGTATGTAGCAAAGACTTTACAGTGATAATTAAATGAAGTACTTTTATCTAAAGGGTCTTTGTTGGTAGGGGAGTACTATAGGTATTTAATAAGTTATTATCAGTGTCATCATAATCATTAATATTATTAGGGTGCAGTTTCAAGGAGATGAGACTATTAAATGGATTGCAATTTTTAAGACAATTGTCAACATTTATAGGAACACTTAGCACATACCAGACCCTGGGTTAAATGCTGTTCTGTGTGTATTAACACAACATTGCCTACATGTGATATGTCTATCTATCTGTATATAGTTTCCTAATGATATATGTGTATATGTGTGTTTTAATGTGCATGTGATATAATATCAAACTAAGGCACAGAAATAAGGTGACTGCTGTAGAGAAAATTTTGGAATTCTGGTCTCTTTAAATACACAGAAATATTATAAGACTGTGCTTTTGTTTTAACCCCAGGTATATTGGCCTGATTCTGACTGTCCACAGCAGAATGTGTTTTGCCTCATGCTCTAGCCAAGGCATGGTTTTGCCAGCTGCAGAAAAGTTTTTCCATTGTGTGATGCTTGGAATCTGAGAAGTTTTCAGGGAGTACGTAAATGCTAGAGCCCTGATAGGTGTGGTTGGCGGTTGTTCAGAGGGAATGGTTGCAGTTTGTTAGTATTCATGCCAAAAGATGAAACAAAAGGAAAAAATTAGATTCAGGATTTCTCTCTCTCTCTCTCTCTCTCTCTCTCTCTCTCTCTCTCTCTCTCTCTCTCTCTCTCTTTCCCCTTTATACTTCTTTCTCTCTTATCTAGTGATAGGGAGTGGAAAGGGGATGGGGAGAATAAAGGTGGGAAAAAGAAGAACCCAGAGACTAGCTACTGACCAGGAACAGTGGCGGGATGTCAATTCATGTGTTCTATCCCCAGAGCACGTGCCCTGAGCCGTTGGCATTGCTACCCTCACTCCAAGGCATACATATCCAATCAGCTCCTGGTTGATTGTGTTAAAAGGGGAAAGGAAGTTATGGGCTTTAAGAGCACACAGTTGAGGGCAGGAAGGCACAACTGGAAGCCAATCTGCAATCAAACATTGTCAATGGGCTTCATGTTTTATCAAAAACATGCTGAGGATTTTTCATTTGTTTCCTTAGCCAGTGCTATCTATAGGACATGATACAACACTATAGATATAGTTGCATATATACTATCTTTAATATTATTAGCAATTGCCCATCTTCAGCATTTTCAGAAGACATATTCTTCATTGAGAATGAATGGTGATATTTCCCTCTCTATATTTGCTATATATTTATTATATATGTATATATGTATGTATATGAATAGATGATCTGTTCTACCATTGCGATGTAGTCATGTCCTTAGAGACATAAGGAAATGAGAAAATGAGATAAATCACAGTATTTGGGGTTGGAGAGATGGCTCAGTTGTTAAGAGTGTTATTAGTTGCTCTTCTGGAGGACCTGAGTTCATTTCTCAATGTCCACACTAGGTGACTTACAACAACCTGTAACTCCTGCTCCAGGGAATTTAGTGCTCCCTTGTGGTCTCCATGTATGTGGTATATACACACACACCACATGCACACATGCACACATGCATACTATAAAAATAAATATTAAAAGAAGGAATTAAAAAATATCATAATATTTCTTCAGTCTGAGTTAAGTTTTTTTCCTCCCCAATATATTTGACTTTCCTAGTATCTGTCAAAGCTGAACTCCAATTGCAACTCTGTGAAATATTTTAACTACAGATACAGGGATCCTTTTTCTTTTATTCACACCAGTACACCATCTGATAGTTGCGTTTCGTATTATTTATGCATTGCAAAGCGTGTCTATGGGTTGGTGTGATAGATGTGTCTGTCATTGTAGATTAATATGCTGGCATTCTAAATAACTGGCTACTCTCTGCAAACCGTGTTAGTGTGAAGTCATTATTGAGGAACTGCAATGTTCATTCTGTCTTGATATATGAATTACCTCTTTGAGTAATAGAGTCGAGGAAACAGTGATTTTACCAAAATAATATCACCCATTGAATTCTCTTAGTGTCTGGTTAGTAGGCATACTTTTTCTTTGAAAATATAACACTTGCAATACAAATTTTGAATTACTTTGGATAAAGAAAACTGCAGCAATGCTAGTTTTAGATTTTAAGATATTACCAATAAGAGTCTGTTTTCATAGGACTGAAGAACAATGGGCACCCAAGCCCTAGAGTTATCAGTGTGGAGTGGAGAGAAAACAATAGATTATCATTTTCCCAAGAAGCCTTTAGGGAAGGTTGATACCTTTTTGTTAAAATCACTTGCCATTATCACAAAGCCTAGGAGGAAAAGAGTGATGATACAATGTTATTAAAAACTTTGAGCCCTGAGTAACAGTTACTCATCACGCAGTTGCCAGCTACTGCACATCAATGGAACAGAACAGCTGGTTAGAATCCTGCAGCCCAACTCCGGCTGTTAAGTATAATGGAGAAGGACATGCCTTAAGAGCAGACTCAGAGGAGGCTGTACTATGGCTGGCAGAGTCAGGTTTGTCTCTCCCAGGTTGGTGTTTATTATGAGGCTGAAGCCATGCTGATTGGCAGCTCTGAGTGTCCACCCTGTAATATAAAAGAAAGTTTCTGGGTTGGAGAGATGACTCAGTGGTTAAGAGCACTGATTGCTCTTCCAGAGGATCAGGGTTCGATTCCAAGCACCTGCATGATGGCTCATAACTGTTTAGGGGACCCAGTGCCCTCCTTCAGTGTCCTTAGGCACCAGACATAAATGTGGTACACAGACACACATGTGTACAAAGTATCTCTACACATGCAAAATTTCCTATTTATTTATTTATTTATTTATTTATTTATTTATTTATTTATTTATTTTACATCCCAATCGCAACCCCGGACTTCCCAGTTCCCCTGTCATACAGCCTTTCCTGCCCTCCCCACTCTTCTCTTCTGAGAAAGGGAGGCTCCCCTGTGTACCAACCCACCTTGGCACATCAAGTCATTGCAGGACTAGGCACATCCTCTCCCAGTGAGGCCAGACAAGGCAGCTTAGTTAGGGGAACACTGTCACAGGTCTGCAACAGTGTGAGAAACAGCCTCCGCTCCAGTTGTTGGGGGACCTGCATGAAGACAAAGCTGCATACCTGCTACATACTGCAGGAGCCCTAGGTCCAGCCCATGCCTGCTGTTTGGTTGGTGGTTCAGTTTTAGGGAGCCACCAAGAGTCCAGGTTAGTTGACACTGTTGGTCTTCCTATGGAGTCCCTATCCTCTCCTCCAGGTCTCTCAGTTCCTCCTCCAACTCTTTCAGAAGACTCCCTGAGCTCCATGTAATTTTTGGCTGTGGGTCTCTGCAATCTGTTTCAGTCAGCTGCTGGGTGGAGTCTCTCAGAGGATAGTTATGCTAAGCTTCTGTCTACAAGCATATCAGTGTATCATTAATAGTGTCAGGGATTGGCTCTTGCCCATGGGATGGGTCTCAATTTGGTTGGGCCATTCCCTCAGTCTCTGGTCTATCTTTGTCCCTGCACTCCTTTAGGCAGGAAAATTTTGGGTGGAAAGTTTTGTGGGTGCATTGGTGTCCTTATCACTCCACTAGGAATCCTGCCTGGCTATAGGTGGTGGCCACTTCAGGTTCTATATCTCCACTGCTAAGAGTCTCAGTTAAAGTCACCCTCATAGACTCCCTGGAGCCTCCCCCAGCCCAGGTCTCTCAAATGTCCTAGAGATCCCCCTCCCCTCCCTGTTCTAATTTCTATTCGCTCTCCCAGCCCTCTCTCCTTGGCTCTCCTACACATGACCCCTGCCCCCAACTCCCTGTTTCCTTCCCCACCCACTCTTCTACCCAGCTCCCTCTCTCCACCCACTTCTGATGATTATTTTATTCTCCCTTCTGAGTGAAATTCAAGCATCCTCTCTTGGGCTCTTCTTGTGATTTAGCTTCTTTGGGTCTGTATACACATGCAATTGGAAAAGTAAATAAATCAAAGAGAACCTTCCTAGAGTGGCTAGAAACATCTAGAGGAAAGATCCTAGTTGCTGGTTTGCTCATGCACCTACAGGCCAAGCACTCTGGCTTGGCTGACAAGACTCTGATTCACACTGTACCCTCGAGAATCACCTAGTTAGAAGGAGAGGGATGTTGCTCCATGGGTGGGTACATGTAATTAAGGGAAAAGGAACCAAGTATTGTATAAATCAGGCAGAACCAATAAGCATCCTCATTGTGGTAAATTACTGAGTGCTTTGTGCCTCCACTAAGGGCTCCCCCACTCCCCCATGGCCTTATTTATTCCTCATTGGATCTCTATGGTGTAAGTGCTATAATTATTCCTATTTTGAAGATTAGGAAACTGAGAAATATTTAAATGAAGTGAATGTTGACAAGACAACACAGCTGCAGAGGGATAGTGCTGGGACTTAAATACACATGTGCTGATGATAATTTCCCTGTTCCTGACCTATCAGGGTTGGCTCAGTATGTGCTGTCAGATTACTGGTGATCATTAGGTCTATGAAAGTACCACACATTAATCAATTCTGTTACTGGAAACACTGATATCTATATATATATCATCTATATCTATATAGATCTATCTATCTATCTATCTATCTATCTATCTACTTTTTTTTTTTTTTTGAGACAGAGTCTCTCCATTTTGTCCTAACCCTAGCTGTCCTGGAACTTACTCTGTAGATCAAACTGGCTTTGCACTCAGAGAAATCCTCCTGCCTCTGTCTCTGTCTCTGCTTCCCAACTGCTGGGTTTAAAGTTAAGTGCCACAGTGCCCAGCCCACTGATCTTTATTATACTAACTGATTTCTAGTTTTATAGAAAAAAGTTATGATACCATTTGATTAATTACACCTCAGAATCTTTGACTTGCATCTTTTCACTTTCTGAGTACTGAACCTGTTCCAGAAGGCCTTTGTTGGTGAGTATGTCCCAGGCAAAATCTGGTACCTGCATCTTCTGCTTAAGAAAATGTTTTCATAGAGTTTGTCTGTGTTATTGACAAAATTCACAGAAGTGGGTTGGTATTTCAAAGAATATTGCATGTTAGGATGTGTATAGTATAGTCAGATAGATATAGAAACTTAAACCTACCTACCTAAAATGAATAACAAATCAAATAATTGTCTATTTAATATCTGGGTTCAGAACCAGACTATCGGTAGTGCTTCCCATGTACCTCCGCGCTGCTCCCCAGGGGTGTCTTCTCCTTCCTTAGCTCCATGGCTCTGCTTCTGACTTCAGTGTCCTGCTTTCCCTCTTTTCATTATAAAATTCAATCACCTGTACATGTGTTACTAAGAGGTATGTTCTCAAGATGGTGAGATGGCTTCAAGGCTTCAGGTACTTTGCACCAAGGTTGGCAACCCAAGTGTGATCCCCATAGTGGAAGGAGAGAACCAATTCCCATAGGCTGTCCCCTAACCATCTCTATATGTGCACCATGCCATATGCACAAAGAGACACCCACAGACAGGCACACAGATGGGCATAGATGGACACACACACACACACAGAGTGCTGGGTTTTCTTTATGAACTTGACTCAAACTAGTGTCACTTGGGAAGAGGGAACTTCACTAAAGAGAGCTTCCGTCAGACTGTCCTATGGGCTTGTCTGTAAGGGCATTTTCAGTTGCTAATAGATGTGGGAGGGCCCAGCCGACTGTGGGTGGTACTATCTCTAGGCAGCTGGGCCTAGGCTATATAACAAAATTATCTGAGCAAGTGAGGTGTCTTAGTCAGGGTTTCTATTTCTGCACAAACATCATGACCAAGAAGCAAGTTGGGGAGGAAAGGGTTTATTCAGCTTACTTCCACATGGCTGTTTATCACCAAAGGAAGTCAGGACTGGAACTCAAGCAGGTCAGGAAGCAGGAGCTGATGCAGAGGCCATGGAGGGATGTTCCTTACTGGCTTGCTTCCCCTGGCTTGCTCAGCCTGCTCTCTTATAGAACTCAAGACTTCCAGCCCTGAGATGGCACCACCCACAAGGGGCCCTACCCCCTTGATCACTAATTGAGAAAATGCCCCACAGCTGGATCTCATGGAGGCACTTCCCCAACTGCAGCTCCCTTCTCTGTGATAACTCCAGCCTGTGTCAAGTTGGCACACAAAACCAGCCAGTACATGAGGGAAGCAAGCCAGTAAGCTGTACTCCTCTATGGCTTCTGCTCCAGTCAGTTCCTGCTTCCGGGTTTCTGCCTTGAGTTCCTGCTTCCACTTCCCTTAATGATAGACTGACTATAAGATATAAAATGAAATAACCCTGCCCCAAGCTGCCTTTTGGTCACAGTATTTATCACAGCAATAGAAAGCAAACTAGGACACACATATACAATAAATAAATGTCATAAAATTAGAAAAATGTGCTATTTTCACTTATTTTACATAAAGTGAAATAATACTCATTTTTCTGTGACTTGCTTTTTAAAAATTTATTCTATTGTATGTATGTGAGTTGTTGGTTTTTTTGCCTGCATGTCTATGTATGTGTACCATGTACACTCATGTACCTGAGGAGGTCAGACAAGGTATTGGCCCCTGGAACTTGAGTTACAAACAGTTATGACCCTTCATGTGCATACCTGGAACTGAATTCAGGTCCCCTTTAAGAACAATATATGCTCCTAAACACTGAGCCATCTCTAACCACTGAGACACTTCCCTCTGCCCTCGTGACCAGCTCCTCTTGGATCAGCACAATTTTGAGATTCATCACTGCAGGCATACCTAGGTTAGGCTTATTTTCACTGCTGAACATAGTCACAAAATAGAACGAGCTGAGAGACATGCTGTAAGTAACTAACTAGCTC
>JADRCD010229784.1:0-21169 GCA_019843815.1 Montemys delectorum | reverse complement strand
AGTGTTGGCACATGCCTTTAATCCTAGTATTTGGGAGGCAGACGCAATGAGATCTCTGTAAATTCGAGGCCAGTCTGGTCTGTTCCAGGACAGCCAAGGTTTCACAGAGAAACCCTGTGTGGAAAAAAAAACACAGGAGGAAAAAAAAAAGTTAAACCACCAAGTACACCACTAGATGGCAGTAACAGATCAGAAAAACAACATTACATACCATGCATTAAAGTGATGTATAGAACTTCAAAATTCTTACTGGAATTACATATATATATGTAAATATATATCTTTAGCTAATTATCATCTCCTAGGAGTTTCATTATCAACAAGATATTCACTATTAAAAATTTATTGAATATATATTTTAATATCAAAAATTTTATGCCTTTTCTGAGCTATTTCTGTGTATGTGTGCTATGTAACACAGTTCTGAATTATTTACTGTGTGTGTGTGTGTGTGTGTGTGTGTGTGTGTGTGTGTGTGTGTGTGTAATACAGCATGCTTGATGTTTAGTGCTTGAGTAAAAACAAATTTTAAATCAACCATATGACATCTCAACTATATTCACATTTCCTTTTGTACTAAAGTTTTATGTTTTATATTGACTTAGTATTACTTAGTTTATATTTGCTAATATTTAAAGTTCTTACTTAGTTATAATCGAATAGAGCTTATTTTTCTTCACATTGCATTATTTCACAAGTTAGTAAATGTATATTCCTATATTTTATAATAAAAATGGGCCAATCAGATAATTTTCAAATTCTTCTTTAACTTCTTCCAGCCAATGTGTATATCATTTTTAGACGGTAGGTTACTGATGAATCAAAAACTGCCAACAGTGGCCAATAGAGCTGAAGAATGGCACGTACTTATCATACATGAGAGCAAGGTCAAAGAAAGCAGTATCTTCTCTGGCAATTCTTAGTCCTTACTTGAGCAAAGGTGGCTCATTCTCTGTGTATGCAGGAGCTGAGTGAAAGCATCCAGCAGGACTCTGAGGACTGGTTTTTTGTTTCCCAAACTGATACACTCAGGAATCCCTAGCCACTCTATATCTCAATGTCAGCCAGTAGCTGGGGAGAACTGGTGAGTTAATATGCTAATGGAAGACAAAAGTGGGCTCCTTTCATCTCTCGAGGACCTTGTAAAAGTTGCTGGTTCTTATAAAGTAGATGAGAGGTTGTTGTGATTCATCTTTAATGACCTGTCCTTTCTGAATTACAGCCCTTACATCCCTTTGCAACCTAAATGCTGTTTTCTTCCTTTTTCATTTCACCCCAAACCAATGAAAGAATTAGCTTGTCAGAGGTTTTATTTTTTAAGTCTGCAAATAATTTACTCACTATGCATAAGCTGTTTTTTAAACGTATGATAATGAAAGTCTAACACCAGTTTAGAAACACAGTAATAGATAGGATGTGGACAACAATTTAGGCCTTTACAGTTCTTCCATATCTTACACAACAGAGATAGTGACTTTAATTTATTAGAAACTATATTCTATGTACTTTATAATCCACTCATAGTATAAACAATTTCTGAGGTGGGATGAATATGGGACATGTTGATATCTTATATTCTAATTATACTTGATAATAACTTTTCTATGTTAATTGACTAGCTCTTTGGCTATGTGTGATAATGAGACCTTTCTGATCAATCGTTTACAAAATTTAATGTCTGGTTATCTTTTCAAACAAGCATTTTCTCTGAGCTCAGAAGTGCCTGATTCTCAGTATTTTGACTCTTATTACTATTAACCTTTAGGTATTTTTGTTTAGAGTTACATAAGAGACATTTAGCAATCATCCAGTTCTGAAGAGCAACGATCTGACTGACAATATCATGATCACTGGGTATCATTTTTTTTTACAAACAATAGGTTAATCACTTTTATATGTGTGTGTGCATATATATACATATATGTGTGTGTGTGTGTGTGTGTGAGTATCTGGTTTGTTACATTTACATGGAAAATAATTGTAAACCTTTATGCAATTATGTTTTATTTTTCCCACATAAAATGGATATTCTGATACATGCTGAAAGGAGAAAGGAAAGTTCAACTACAGGTGTTAGTTTATATTACGTACTAAGCATTGAATATGAATCTGCTGTTTATTAAGCCTGAATGAGAAAGTCATTTTATTACTACCACCTGTCTTTTCAGAGACTTTTCACCTTCACTTTGCTTTGATGTGGTTATCACCCTATAAAACCATACTCTGGCCATCAGTTCAACTTGTATTTCATCTGAAGAGTTTTGTTTACTTTTCTGCATGGTATATATATATATATATATATGCAATCAGTGAATATGAAAACATGCTCGATTTTTACTGTCATTCTGGCTATTAATTATCATAACTAGTGAAAAATTAAGCTAGTATTCTATACTTTCTCATTAATAAATATTCTCACATCACAAACCATCCCCAGTCAACACATCCTTGGCAGCCCAGAATACTATTAACACCATTCTCAATTTTTATTCCTCATTGGGGCTTCTTTATGCTATCTGGCCATTAGATATTCTATCATGTATCTTTATATTACATTGAACATGCAATGAATGATATTATAGTACTTCCCTTAACTTTCAAGTAAACTTCAAATTCTGATGAAAACTTAGCCATTTGGAAGACTTACCAAATAATGTCATCTCCTTATTTAAAAGACAGCATTAATATATATGTGACTTTTAATATATCATAGGATACATGTTATTTATATTTTGAGAATCAAATGTGCTTTATTCCAAAGACACAAAATGGAGACATGTATGAAAATCAATAAAAGCAATTCAGCAATAAAAAATCATGGGTTAAATTAAAGTCATATGGTCATCTAAAAAAGCATTTAGTAAAATTCATTGTCTCCCAATAGTTAAAGACTCTGAAAACATATGTATAGACAGATTATACATCAACATCACAATTGCAATAAATGACAAATCCATTGCAGCCGCCCACTGAGTCTATCTTCAAACAGAAGTGTTCTGAACTGCTATTTTGCAAAAATTGTAATGATGTAAATTGTCTATATTGTTTCTTTAATTGTAATTACACATAAAATAACATGATTTAAGCACATCCTTGGAGAAATAGCATTGATCCTAAAGAGGAACCCCGCAGACACATATTTTACTTCTAGATCTTAATTTGATAAGCTTGCTTCTTTGCCTTTGAGTTCATCGTTCTTTAACACACGTAGTAAAATTAACTGATCCAATTTAATTTTTGTAGAGCCTAGCTGTGTTGTTTTAAAGGGCACCTTGTTATGCTAGACGGTATTTAATCTGAATACTGAACTGATTTTTTTGCCTATTCTTCTATGGAAACAGATTTGAAGTGTGGGGGAACCACATATTCTTCTCATCTGTTGTTTATTGAAGTAAGATGGTTCAGACTCTACTTGTCCATGTCTCAGAAATTCTCCTCATTCATCTTAGGGATGCAAAATGCTTTAATCCTAGAAATGTTAGCTTAATGTGCCCCCTTTGTCCACACATCCTTACTAAGAACTCCTACCTCTTCCTCTTCACTTGCATCAGGTAAACTGACCTGACAAGTCTACCTCAAGTCCCTCCCTTTTGGAATCATTTTTATTTTTAATTCCCATTTAGAAGGAATGGCAGATGAGATGGAGAATTCCTCTGAGTGCAGTCCACATTTTCTTAGCCTCGTTTTCTTCTTTCCTCTCCTAGCATCAATTCATATGCATGGTCACAGACTTCATTCCATCTTCTCCTGGACTGCCTCTGGAGAGGAACTGTGAGACGTGGTAACACATGGGAAGCTTGAGGAATAGATATGCAGATAGCGTTATTCTCTATATAAGCTGGAGTTAATCAAGGCTAGAAAGCATTTCCAAATCTGCATGAGGCTACGGAGAATGTGGCTCTCCCATGCTTGCAAAGTTGAAAAGTAGTCAGAGTAGTTTTATCAATTAAAAACTAATAGACTGAGAACAACATGATCAATTTTGGCTCAAAGTTCAAGTGAGTATGTAGCATATGAAATCAAAGAAATTAAGTAAGAAATTCCTTCAGTGTCAGAAGTATCACAGTAATAAAAAAGAGACATGGAGAAACATGGTCGACCTTAATAAACACCAGTTAATGTAACTTTTGTAAAGATTCGTGCAAGTTGGGAATAATATTCTTATTTGATTGTACCCACATTCAATTCTTTTTGCTCCATATTTGTATATTGAGATATGACATTTGTCAAACTATCTTTTAAAACTTAGTATAATTTTTACATTTTTCAATTAATTAATTAATTTAGTTAGTTAGTTTGCAATCATAAGAATCAAGCCAGGGTCTAGGGAATGACCTCACAGATCTAAAGCCACAGCCCTCTCTATTAATTTTTAGAAGACAGGAGTTATGGCATTTTAATTCCTTGTTATGAAGTTTATGAAGTATTTTATTTTCTTATTTTGGTCTCTTATGACAAAATGGTAGATTTTGTTGTGTAAAAAGGTCATGGCATGCTAGATTAATACAATGGAAGACATGGTCTTCTCTGGGTGGGTCAACAATTAATTTTTAAGTTTCCATAGTCAGTATCACCATTCCACGTTGTACAATTAGAAAAAAGCACTAAATTTGTAGTAATTAAAAATATTTTGTTTTTTAGTTCTGTAGCTGACACTTTGTCTGAATGATGGAGTCCTTTGCTGAGCAGGAGCTTTTCAGTTTCATGGGCCCCATGTATTAATTGTTAATAGTTCTAATGCTAATATCATTTTGTTTAGAAATTCTCTCATGCCAATGATTTCAAGGCTATTTGTTCCCAATTTTCTCTATCAAATTTAGTGTGCCTGGACTTACATTGAGGTCTAGAGCCATTCAGACTTAAATTTTGTGTTGATATGGATCTTGTACATGCAGACACCCAATTTGTCCAGCACATTTGTTAAAAATGTTTCCTTTTTCCTAATGTGCATTTATAGCTTCTTTCTCAAAAACCAAGAGTCCTTAGGTGTGTAAACATACCTGGGCCATCATTTCTATTCCATTGATCAACATGTCTGTTTTTGTTATAGTACCATACTGTTTTTATTACTATAGCTCTGTAGTACAATTTGAAATTAGTGAAGGTGTACATCTAACAGTTCTTTTGTTTTTCTGTGGTGTTTTAGCTATCTTTAAAATTGTGTTTCTTAATGAACCTGAAAATTATCCTTTCTTGTTTTGTAAAGAATTTGTTAAAATTTACACAGGCAATACAGGGCTAATATCCAAAGTAGATAAAGAACTCAAAACACTGGGCATCCAAAAAAGAAAAAGAAAAAAACAGGAAAGAAAGTAAGAAAGAATGGAAGGAAGGAAGGAAGGAAGGAAGGAAGGAAGGAAGGAAGAAAGGAAGGAAGGAAGGGAAAAGGAGGAGGAGGAGGAGGAGGAGGAGGAGGAGGAGGAGGAGGAGGAAGAGGATAAGAATAAGAAAGAAGAAGAAGAAGAAGAAGAAGAAGAAGAAGAAGAAGAAGAAGAAGAAGAAGAAGAAGAAGAAGAAGAGGAAAAGAGGAAGAGGAAGAAAAAGAAGGAACAATTAAAAAACAAGAGACAGGTCTAAACAGAACTCATAAAAGAGGGAAGTCTAATGTATGACAAGCACTTAAAGAACTGTTGAACATTCTTAGTCACCAGGGAAGTGAAAATCAAAGCTACCTTAAGATTTTATCTTACACCAATCAAAATGGCTAAGATCAACCAAACAAAATGAAACAGCTCACAATGGCAAGGATGTAGAGTAAAGGGAGCATTCATCGAGTCCTGGTAAGAGTACAAATTTGTACAGCTACTTTGGAAATCAGTGTGGCAGATCCTAAGGAAAATGAAACTAGACCAACCACCTCAAGATTCATCTGTACCACTCTTGGACATACGCCTGTGGGAGAGTTCATCTGACTACAACGACACTTGCTAAACCATGTCCACTGCTGCCTTACTAATTATAGCCAAGAAGTGGAAACAACTTTAGTCTTTAGTGTATACATTTCTAATCCCAGTTTTGGGTTTTACGGGAGTCCTGAGTGTGGGAGCATGCTGTATATTTACACAACAGACTATCACTCAGTTAAAAATAAATAAAATAAAATAAAAAATAAATAAAATAAAAAATAAATAAAATAAAATAAAATAAAGAAATTTGCAGCCAAATGGATGGAACTAAGAAAATATCATCCAGAGTAAGGTAACTCAAGTGCAGAAAAACAAATATAGTATGTATTTACTTATATGTGGATGCGAGCTATTAAGTCATTGATAAGCAAGCTCCAATCTCTAGAAACACAGAGGTAGAAAGTAAGGGGCTGGGAGGAAGGACGGATCTGGTCAGGAAGGGAAAATAGAATAGATAGTCATGAATGGATTGAGGAGGGGCGGGTGCTGGAATGTGAGGCTCAAACAGAGAAGGGGAGCGAATAAAGGGACCGACAGCTAAAAGTAAGGACCCTCTGAGGGATGTATGGAAAGCTCAGACAGGGGCTCAGCCATCCTCACATAAACTTCCTCCTGTAGTAAATGGAAAGAAGTTCTGAGCCAGATGCAGAGCCAGATAATGTGCAGAGATCGTGAGACCTCGTAACAGGCAGCTCTAAAAGGGATGTCTTTATCAAGTCCCTCCCTTTAGGGTCTAGGGAAACCCTGAAGAAAAGGAGGCAGAATGAGGGTAAAAGCCAGAGGGGAGGAAGAGATTAAGGCCTTCTAGACAAAACAGGGCTGTACACATATGAACCCATAAAGACTGTAGCAGCGTGCGCAGACTGGGTCTAAAGCTTACAAAACGTTAGAAATTAAGTGAAGGGTGTCATTCGTTGTTGCTGTCATATTTCAAATAATCTCTTTACGAAGAGCAAATGTGAGACATGGGAAGATCAAGAATATAAGTTGTATTCTACATTATAAAAAATGGACAGGACTTGTATCATATTGGTTCTGGATCCTGCATATTTTCTGTTAATAGGCTAATGACAAAACAGCAATGAATCTAATATTTTCACATGTAAATTAGGACATTTTTTATGTAATGAAACGTACTTGCTTGATACAAGGTCTGAGGATTTGCTGGTGTCTTGCATTGTTATGCCAGTAGGTGGCGCAGCTATGACTTAAGAGTTTTATAATTTAGTATTGTGGCCACCGACAAAAACTGGACTTAAATAATTCATTACTGTTTTAGAATAAGTTCCATAAATGGGAACATGTGTTTACATTGGTTCTTTTAAAAAACTGATTATCTAACAATGATTACTTATAAATCATGTTAATATTATACCAACCAGGAAACAAAATCTCCTTCAGAATGTGTTGTACCCAAATCCGAAAAGCTCCCTGAGAGAAAGAACTGCATAAAGGCATTCAGTGCCTAGCTCTACATGGTCAATCATTATCCATTTCCCCACAGCACTCTTTATGTCAGGGCTCACTTTCATACTAGTCAACTATATTTCTAGTTGAAAACTATCAGAGAATGAACATTTAAAAGGTGATTTAAGCTTTTTCCTTAAGATGTATTCTAATCTGCTTTCTCAACTTTCATGGCATACATGAAGTAATTGTATTGTACAATATTTGTTAGCTTAATTGACCACTTTAAAGAAAAGTACCAACGCTGATTTTACATTCTAAAGTTATTCAAATGCTCCAAATTTTTAATATGAATTAGAAAGCAAAACTTCCAAGGAGCATGGAAGTTTAAGATTATTTCTGAGAAATATGTTTAATTAAATAGATGAAGCAGTTAGAACAGTGATGCTCACATTTTATCATTACCCCAATAACTCACCTCAAGCCATGTCACATTAAGAGATCATATGTAAAGCTCAGGGAGTTGATAAACAGATTTTGTCTCTAAGAGCTAAATCGTTATCCTGCAGCTTCGAGACTTGGAGAGTCCCTTAGAAATTTCCCCTGGTTTAATTTGGGAAGCAAAAAAATACTGTAACTCCTCACGCCTCATCAGCCCCAGGAACTGGCTGATCAGTTTCTTATCCCTGTTTGAAATACTCTGGAATTTGAACATTGAGTCTGCACACGAGTTCACAAACTTTGATTCCTGTAGTGCATGAGATTACTCTTTCTTGGGTCTACGCTTCATCTCCGTCAGTCCTTTTTCATAGTCTGTATTTTAGTTTCTCTACTGCATTCCAGCAATGGCATACCCTCACTGAAGAAATCCCCTCCAGCCACAGGGCTGCCTTTCACGAACTTCTCATAATTGACCATTCTTACTCAGGCCCTTTGTGTCCCCTTCACATCCCTCTCTTTATCCCCTCTTTGCTCAGCCAAGAATTTTCAGATTCCTTGGGTGGACTCTGTGGCACTATGACCAATGCTGGTCCCAGCTCTGGTCTTCCTGTCCTCTTCACCCCTTTGACTTAGTGGCTGGCAAAGTTCCAGGGCCAGTTAAATCCAGTCATTCACCCTCCCAGCAGCTGTCTAGAAAAATTCCTCTGCTGTGAGAACTGATATCGTTTAAATCTCTATTTACTAATCTCTAATGGGCACTTAACACTTGTGTAGATGCCAGTTCAGTTTGTAAGCTCTTCCGACTGTTCACACCTCTTTACTCTCTCAGAATTCTCCTTCTCCATCTACGCTGTCTTCCTATCCAGGCTGTATAAGGTACCAATAATAAGAGTTGAGCATGCCCTCAAGTCCTTCTTCGCTATGCATCTGTTGTCTTTCCTGGACTGGAGGCAATGTTGTCTTTCCTTCTGTTACATAGAGCTGCTTGTAATTGTCTAAAAGCAGCTCTCTGGTTAAAAGAAACTTTTATCTACTAATTTCTCTACCCTTACCTTCTCTCTTCCTATACCAAGGTTTTTCTCACATCTGAATTATTGCCAACAGCATAAAATGCAAACAAGAAGACTAATCTTGTGACTTTCCCTTCTTATCTCAATCTACCATAGGTGCCGTTTAACCCTTTCCCTTCCATTTTTCTGAAGTTGTACTTAGAAATGTCTCTCCATGATCAGAGTGTTCTAGTCTTCAATCTTCAGCATGCTTACATAGTTTTCCTTTCTTTTATGGCTTTCTCTCTGAGGTCCTGTAACTCCACCCACTTCTGATTATCTTCTAGTCAAGGGTCATTTCTTCTCAAGCACCATTAGCACTTTTCTCAACACTGGGATCACTGTTAAAAATAGCTTATGCTCAAGGGAAGAGGGATGTCTGGTTGAGGGGCCGGGGGTGGGGAGGGGGTGGCGACCCTCTCAGAGGCAAAGAGAGAGGGAGGGTATGAAGAACTCTGGGAGGGGGGCCAAGGAGGAGGCAATATTTAGGATGTAAATAAATAAAATAATTTAAAAGAAAAACAAGGCTGGGCAGTGGTGGCACAAATCTTTAATCTTAGCACTTGTGAGGCACGAGGATTTCTGAGTTTGAAGCCAGCCAGCTCTACAGAGTGAGTTCCAGGACAGCCAGGGCTACACAGAGAAGCTCTGTCTTGAAAAACAAACAAACAAACAAACCAAAAAATAAATAAATATAAAAATAAAAATAAAAAAAACAAACAAAAAACAAAAACAAAAAACGAAGAGATGAAAGCAAGCTCTGCTTGTCCCTGTCTGTAAGCCTAGCTGTTTGGGATGCTGATTCAAGAGGATGAAAGTGTTAAAGACTATCTGGGATACACAATGAGTTCAAGGCCAGCCAGGGGACACTGTGAGGCTCTGACTCAAAAAGTACCAAACAAATAAAGGGTTGTGGAAACCACTCATTGGTGAGGTGCTAGCACAGCATTGTGGGCCTGGATTCAGACACCATTGCTGAGATGAAGGAGAAGGAGGAGGTAACATAGGAGGAGGGGCTTACTGAATTTAAGGTTTCTCAGAACTTTGTACACCATTCTCACATTAGGGGAGGTGTGTGGAATCAAGCAGTTAATACTGTGGCATGTCAGGAAGCAGATGTCAAGGAAGTGCTGGAGTCTCACTGCTCTTCCCATTTATCCCGCTTTCCTCTGACTAAGTCATCAACCCACCTCAGTCTTCTCTGGAAATGCAACACTGACACATGCCAATATGCTTTATCAGTCCCACAGGCAACCCTAAACTCAGTCAAGTGATAGTAAAGATCTTCTACAACAGGCAACTTAATGCTCATTACTATCAGATAAACTATACAATTACTATAGTGCTTTTCTCTTTCATGGTGTGTGTGTGTGTGTGTGTGTGTGTGTGTGTGTGTGTTTATCTGCACATGAATGTCATGCATATGAATATAACAGGACAATTTTTTCTTCCATCATGAAGAATAGAGCTCAGGCTATGGAGCATGGAGCTTTATCGGCAGGTATTTATCTTAGCGGTTCACTTTTGATTATTTTAAGTGTTTTCCTCCATACCTCACTTAAATATATTTTTTCTTGTCAAGGTACAACTGCCCTTTATGTGTTCCCATTCAGACCTATGAACTGAAATACACTTATATTTTATTTTCATCTCTCATGAATAAACTTGCAAGTATTTCATACATATAATTCATGTGCCTAATGTGGCAGGGGGAGCACATTCACAGGATACATGAGGCCAGGAAAGAGCTCTGTGGAATGGGTTCTCTCCCCTCACATTCCTTTTGTTCCTAGGAATGAAGTCAGGTCATCAAAAATACATGCATTAGCATCTGGGTTTAGTGGTTGTATATGAGAAAGATTCCCAAGTGGAACAGTCTCTGGATTGTCCTTCCTTCAGTCTCTGCTCCACACTTTGTTTCTGTAACGCCATCCATGGGTATTTTGTTCTCCCTTCTAAGAAGGATCAAAGTATCCACACTTTGGTCTTCCTTCTTCTTGAGTTTCTTGTGGTGTGTGGATTGTATCTTGGGTATTCTGAGCTTCTGGCTAATATCTACTTATCAGTGAGTGCATACTATGTGTGTTCTTTTGTGATTGGGTTACCTCATTCAGGATGATATCTTCCAAATCCATCCATTTGCCTAAGTATTTCATAAATTCATTGTTTTTAATAGCTGAGTAGTACTCCATTGTATAAATATACCACTGATGTGTATGCCAACAAGTGCTTGCTGACAGGAGCCTGATACTGCAGTCTCCTGAGAGTTTCTGCCAGTGCCTGACAAATACAGGAGTGAATGCTCACAGCCATCCATTGGACTGGGCACAGGGTCCCCAATGAAAGGACCCAAGGAGCTAAAGGGGTTTGCAGCCCCATAGGAGGAACAACAATATGAACTAACCAGTAACCCCAGAGCTCCCAGGGACCAAACCACCAACCAAAGAGTACACTAGGAGGGACCCATGGCTCCAGCTGAATATGTAGCAAAGGATAGCCTAGTTGATCATCAATGGAGGAGAGGCCCTTAGTCCTCCGAAGGCTCCCAGTATAGGGGAATGCCTGGGCCAGAAAGTGGGAGAGGGTAGGTTGGTGAGTACGGGGAGGGAGAAGGGAATAGGGGGTATTTCCAAGGGGAAACAAAGAAAGGGGAGAACATTTGAAATGTAAATAAGGAAAATAAATAAATAAATAGAAATACATTCAAAGTACCAATTCCCACTGAGCCACCACTCCACCTCTAAAATTTAATCTTGTAAAATTAATGTTATGTTAGTCATAATTTTAACTTCTAACAGAGATATTAAAGAATAAAATATTCTGATCTAATTTGCATAACATTCAGAAGTTGTGTACAGTGCTTTATCATAATCACAAGGTTGGGAACAATAACAAATGTACCACCTAAGTGAACAATAACAAATGTACCACCTAAGTGAACAATAACAAATGTACCACCTAAGTAACTATATGAAAAGAGAGCATAAAAACTATGGACTGTGTCACTGTGCTGGTCACTTTGTATGAGAAACTAATGTGATCCTCAATCACTTGTCCATTGGTTATGGATTTCTTGTTGTTGTTGTTGTTGTTGTTGTTCTTCTTCTTCTTCTTCTTCTTCTTCTTCTTCTTCTTCTTCTTCTTCTTCTTCTTCTTCTTCTTCTCTCCTCCTCCAGTCTACTCCTCCAATCTCTTCCTTCTCCACCTCCTCCTCCTTCTCTTCCTTCTTTTTCTGTGATATATCTATATATGTTGTTATGAATTTTAAAAATTATCAAACTTTCCTTTTAGTTTAAACTATCACTATAAGTAGAATGAATGTCGGATAAGTAATCAACTTTATAGGGTAATCAGTTTGTTCAAAGTGCAAACATTCTCTGTAAAATGCCAGAAGTCCAGATCACATACTACAAATCCCTCTGGGATGTTATATTTTCTATTTGCAAGTACAGCATGTGCTTGTTTTGAATTTGCAGTCACCCATCAGTCAGGCATATAGATTGAGCAACAGTGAACAGTTGTGGACTATCTCACTTAAAATAAACAAGGAACTTAAGCAATGGACAAAATATGTTCTGTGACATTAAAATGTAAAGACTTAGCTCAGAGATCAATAAACATTTTAATTTACATGCTCTCTTACTGTGGACCAAATATCAAATATTTGAGGTTTTGCATGTCTTTTAGTTACATTGGAAAGGACTGCTCACTGGAAGAGTTCCAGTGTGGATTTATTTACGAACAGTGAAATTTAAATTTCATATAAATTGCACATGCCATGATTTGTTTTTACTATTTTCAGTGACTTGAAAACCATCAAGGAGCTTATGGACATTGAAAGTAAATGACAGTGTATGTTTGCCTAGTGTCCCACAATTTCTAAACCCTTGACGTAATTTTAGGAGTGAAAAAAAAAATCAAGCAAATACCTGTGACTGATACAAGAAAATTGTCAGTATCTTGTGGCATCGACTCTGGGCAAGTGACTGCAGTGATCTACAATTATCTTATGCATATCAATAATGTTTCTTATGTTTATCAAGTGAAGTGTAATAGATCCTTTTATTGCTGTCTCTCAGAAGACATCCATGTTGATAGTTATAAGACTGTCCCACCCCTGTTTCCTGTTTCTAACCCTTAGCTTGGATAATTGGGTTTACTGCATATTATGGGAACCTGGAACATGCCAATTCTCAGAGACAATTCCTTTCTGGCAGTCACTCAAGAATCCCAAGTGCAAGTCCTTTCTTTTCCCCTACACTGGCAACTGACATTCAAACCTAAAGGAGAAAAGATGAGAGGGGACACCATTCTGGGGAGTAGAGCAGTAAACCTCCCTCGCAGGCTGTAGGCCATCTGGTAGGCAAGTTGCCAATGAAACTGTATGAAATACTGCAATCATGAAAGGTCCCTGGTCCTGCAGACAGCTTCATCTGTTACTTAGCTCACTTCCTTGAGTTATCTTACAGTGTTTGATGCACACTTTCCTGAAAGGTAGATAGATGTTCAGACAGATGGACCAACCACCTTGTGCTGTCATGAAAAGAAGAGCTGAAATTACTTTGATGGACAAAACCTGGGGAAAGAGAAAAACCTCAGAAGATGAGTTTATAAAATTCATCAACTCAGTTATATTTTGAAGTATTTAAGTGCTTAAAAATAAGCTCCTCAAACAAGAAATGTTTGCCTTGAATCCATAGAATTCGATGTTTATTCAGTTGTAAATTACAGTTCACTTGCTCAGCATAAAAAGCCTCCCAGTAGACAACAGGATTGGTTTTTTGTTTTTGTTTTTGTTTTTGTTCTATTATTAATGCAGAATCTAAGAAACGTGAGTCCATTGTCTAGATTGGGGAATCACTCTTCCTTGTTCACCATTTGAGAACTTAACGAGACTGACTTCCTGGCCTGAACGGAAACTGCCATGTGAAGCCTGAATTTAGTCTACAATCTTTAATAGGGGGAAAAAAATCAGTTGAATCAATAGATGATGATGTGAAGTGTACATATGAAATAGAAGTATTAATTACCCCATAGGTAGCCATGCCTTTAATTCGTTTAACATCATATCATGGGCAGTAAATACTCATTTACATATCTCTTCCTTTTAGCTAGTTTTCTCTGTTTTAAATGATTTATTTGATTTTGAAGTATATCTTAAGCTCCTTTTGGAAATAAGCACAGGGATAGGAATATAACCCATCACAAAATTAACTTTTTTTACTTCAAAGGTATTACCATATAATGCCCAATCTGAATACTTGAAGAGAAGGGTGTAATCTGTAGTAGTTGTCATGCTATCATCACAACACCAACGCAAAAACACACAGAAATTTCCCATTTAACATGTGCCCAGGCAAAACCCGTTTTGTTCCCAGTGCCTTGTACTTGAATATAAATGTTGTTTTCTTTTCATATTCCTAATGTAATTGCCTCTGTACATTGCAGAATGGCTAATGCCCCTTACGTCTTTCATATTTGTTTTGTTTCCTGCTGTTGAATGAACAATCACTGTTTACAGATTTGCGGCAGTTGTCGTCTTCTGACTTTGACTCCTTTCAAGCTGGCAAACAAACGAGAAGCATTTTTATATTTGTTGCTCTGGCATTTCTGAAGTAGCTAGGACATTCACAGTGCAAACCACTGTTATTCATACTGTTATAATTCCTTAGCAGTTAAGTCATTACGAGTAATCACAGCAGCCTTGTAGTGCAATACCTTATTTGGGAATGTCATGTGAGATGCCCATGGCAATACAGAAAATAAAGGCCAACTTGTCTGGCTGCAGAGGGATGTATTGCTGAGCCCTGGCCGAGTGATCTTTTGCTAAGTACTGGAGTTTTCTGTGGGATGGATCCTATGAACCTGAACAGAAGCAGGTGTCCCGAGTAAAGGTGCCATGGAGATCTAAGCACGTAGCATTTCTTTTACTAGTTACCAACGTTCCAGTTATATTTTCTGATCACACAAAGCCTTAGCAGACAGTATCTTTGGTAGCTGAGTCACTAGCAAAAGTGAACGAGATAATAGGACAAAATAGGAAAGACTCTGAACATTGAGCTCGTTTTGATCTCTGCTTCCCTCACTAGCTATCCCTCCGTATTCCTAGTAAGCAAATTCACTTTGTTTGTTTGGTTTTTTTTTGTTGTTGTTGTTTTTGCTGTTGTTTTGTTTTTAAGCTGCAGCCTTTTCTCTGAGAACTTGCTATGATATTTACAGTTGTTTCAAAGTAAAAGGGAAATGAAGGCTTTGATTCGTCATCCCCGAGAGCTGAAAGAATTTAGCATATGCTGCTCTAGTTCTAAAATGTAGTAACTGCACTTGTCCAAGTCCTGAACTCTATCTCAAAACAGAATTTGTAATTGTTCTTTATAATGTCACAGAGGGAAAGTCAGGGCATGTAAACACGCTAGAACTACCTCCTGAGCCATCTACTTGATTGTCACCTCTCACTTTGGAGACACTCTCTTCCACACTTGTATATGCATGCCTTATTTAAACTGAAAATCTAATAGCCTATACAGTAGTGCTGGAAGAATAAATGAGTGTTACTTATTGCTTATAATTATCATGAGTAAAATTTATGAGTTTGTTCCTCATATGTATAGCATCAAACATTTCACCCTTATATCCACTCAAGGAAAAAAAATATAAGCCACATTCGCTACAATCACATATTTGAATGTATTAAAATCAGATTTTCTTACTAAATGATGCCCTTTGCAATACACACAGAGAACTACATACATTTAAAGCCATTTCCAAACAGAAACATATAAATTACAAAGTAAATGCCTTTTCTAACTGAGCAATGTTATCCCATTGGCTCTAAGAGCTAGAAACATTTTCGGTGAGTGTCTTCTAGACCGATGTCTAGACAGAAGCCAGAGAATTCTGCAAACGTCTCTGGATCTTAAGGTACCAGGTTGTTTGTAGTCCTTGTGGATGTTAGCTATCTGTTTCTGATCATCTTCAATCATTTCAGTAAACTGAGTGCATGTGAAAACAAAGAGCCCATGAATAATGTCTGAAGAAGAGGGGATAAAGATGTCAACAATGCTTAAATGTATTTCTAATATCTTTAAACCTCAAACAACGTTTCTGAAATTTCTTCTCTGTTGACCTTAAAAAAATGTATGCATATAATCCCTGAAATCAGACAGTACTAAACCTTCCAGGACAAATGTGAGTTTTCAGATGTAAATGAGAGTGAACATTTTTAGATGACATGATCATGTCAAACCAAATGGCTAGTCAAATCCTCTCATACATGTATTTTAAAAGACGGTACATAGGAGCAGAATCAATGAGAAGAGTTGGAAAGATAAAAATCCTTCTAAAATTAGACTTATTTCAGTGTATGTGTTTGATTCTGTATGTAACTTTGTGCATGTATGTGTTTCAGGGGACAGGCAGAGCAGAGGTCTATTACTCACAGAGACCAGAAGAACACACCAGACGCACTAGACTTAGAATTACAAGTGGCTGTGAATCTCCCAGAGTCAGCTTTAAGAACAAGACTAAGGCCTTCTGAAAATTCTAAATGTGTTCTTACTTTCTGACCTGTTTCTTGTGCCTTGAAAAATTCTAACTTTTTTTCTTTTCTCCCCAACCCCTGCCTTTTGTTCTTTATTCTTTAATCTTCTTTTACAGTCTATATTTATCCTCCTCCTGGTCCACCCTCCAACTGTTTCACATCACACACCTCCTTCCCCCTTCCCTCACCCCACCCCCCTGTTCCAAAAGGATGTCCCCACTCTCTCCTACCCCACCACACCTCCCCACTCCCTGGGGCCCCAAGACTCTCAAGGGTTAGGTGCACCTTCTCTCACTGAGTTCATTCCAAGTAGCCCTCTGCTGTATATGTGTTGGGGGCCTCATATAAGCTGGTCTGTACACTGCCTAGTTGATGTCTCAGTATCTGAGAGATCTTAGGTGTCCAGATTAATTGAGACTGCTGGTCCTTCTGCAGGGTTGCCCTCCTGCTCAGCTTCTTCCAGCTTGTCCCTAATTCAACCACAGGGGTCACCAGCTTCTGTCCATTGGTTGGGTGCAAACATCTGCATCTGACTCTTTCAGTTGCTTGTTGGGCCTTTCAGAGGGCAGCCATGCGAGGCTCCTGTTTGTAAGTACATTGTAGTAATAGTGTCTGGTCTTGGGGCCTCTCCTTGAACTGGATCCCACTTTGGGCCTGTCACTGGACCTCCTTTTACTCAGGCTCTACTCCATTTTTGTTCTGGCAGTTCTTTCAGACAGGAACAGCTCTGGGTCAGAGTTTTTAACTGTGGGATGGCAACCCCATCCCTCCACTTGATGCCCTGTCCCTTCACTGGAGGTGGACTCTACAAGTTCCCTCTCCCCACTGTAGGACATTTCATCTAAGGTCTCTCCCTCTGAGTCTGAGACTCTCTCACCTCCCAGGTCTCTGGTATATTCTAGAGGGTCTTCCCACCTCCTACCTCCCAAGGGACTGTTTCAATTCTTTCTACTAGTCCTCAGGGCTTCAGTCCTATTCACTCACCCAATACCTGACCATACTCCCTTCTTCCCCTCCCTGTAGCCTTTCCCACACAGGTTCCTCCCTTAGGCAAGGATATGGAAAAAGAAGAACATGTCTCCATTGCTGGTGGGATTGCAAACTGGTAAAAGCACTCTGAAAATCAATCTGGAGATTCCTCAGAAAATTTGAAATAGATCTACCTAAAGACCCAGCTATACCATTCTTGTCACTGTGTTGCATTATGTTCATAGCAGCTTTATTTGTGGTAGCCAGAAGCTGGAAAAAACCCAGATGTCCCACAACTGAAGAATGGATACAGAAAATGTGATCCATTTGCACAATGGAATACTTAGCTATTAAAAATGAGGACATCATGAGTTTTACAGGCAAATGGATGTAACTAGAAAATATCATCCTGAGTGAGATAACTCAGACCCAAAAATGTATGGATGGCATGTACTCACTAATAAGTGAATATTAGTCAAAAAAGTACAGGATTCCCAGGATCCAATCCACAGAGCTCAAGAAGGCTAACAAACCGAAGGGCCCAAGTGAGGATGCTTCAGTCCCACTTGGGAGGGAGAAGAAATCCTAATTTTTAAGTTGGAAGGAGAGACTCTGAGCCAATGAGTCTACAGAAGCTAAAAAAAGGCAAGGTTTGTTCACCTAAAACCTAGAAGGAATGAAAAGCTAGTACTACTTCATTTTAAAACTGTGGGACCTATGCCAGACTCTTAATTGTGAAACTGAAAGATAATAAATTTCTCTTGTCTTTGGCCACCAAATTTATGTTAATTTGCTACAACAGAAAGAGAAGTTAATATATGTCTTGTTGTTTTTGAATCCTTGGGACTTACTGGCTTGCCACTACAGAATGTTTCAAGTTGTACCTTGTTATTTTGAGTAGAATCCAGGCAATTACATCAGAGAAATAACATGGAAAGTACATTCATAGGACATATGCATAAAAGCCATAGTCAGTCAGCGAGTCATTATCATTGTTTCTAATTGAAGTTATTTTCTTAATTTATTACTTTACCTTATGTTTTTATTAATACCCTCACAGGTGGTTTTTGTATTATGTGTTCTCTAACAAATAAAATTTAATTTCAAGATGGTTTTGTTTATTTAATGATTAATATTAATCACAGGTTGACTATTGTCCTGTCTTCATTGCATTGATTATGAATTTTGTTGTTATAGAAGTAACATTGAGTGTCACTGACACTGTCAGCTTAGAACTGTGTGGTGTTCGTAGTGAATTGCTATTTTTAAATTTCAGGAAAGCAATGTGTCTCCTCTAAGGACATCAAGAAGTCATCTGGCTTTTCTGTCTGACTCTCTGAGAGATGACAGTCACATACAATTCAAGTAGAATGTTCGGAAACACTGACAACATAGGGGGAACATGGTATATTTAGCAATGATTTATATCACATTCATGAGAGGTTTCCATCTCTATACAAGGTTGATTATGTACCGTTGGGTGTCTGTTTAAACGCTGCTTCAACATAACAATCCCGTAAGTAACTGTGTGGCACGTAACGCTTTCAGCTATGTAGACAAATCTATAAAAGGGTTTGTTCTAATATGTTGAAACACCACAAATTCTTACACTAAACTCACAAAACAAAATATACAACCAGCTGCTTCTTGAAAATATATACACATTTACAAAAATCATCATTTTAGGTAATTATTTTCTTAAATTCAAATACTGTGGCATTGCCAGGCATAGACAGCACCTGCCTTTAATGCCATTACTTGAAAGGCAGAAGCAGGTGGTTTTAGAGTTAGTTCCAGAAAAACCAGGGCTACACAGAGTAACTCTATCTTGAAAACCTAAAATACATGCTACCTACCTACCTACCTACCTACCCCCTCGCCACACACACACACATTGTGACATGTTCTGTAGCTTAAATTAAAGAATTTAAGTCGGGTTTACTTACCTAAACAGCACTCTTTTCTTGTTTCAAAATAATGCTTAAAGAAGAAGCGGCCTTGGATTTGAGAGAGAACAGGGAAAACAGGAGGAATTGGATGAGGTAGAGGGTGGGATGAAAAGATGCAGTACTGATGAATAAAAATTCTAAAAATTTATTTAAAGTTTCATTTAAAATATTCATACTTGGGGAAATATTTCATGCTAACTAAATTCATAAACTATTTGTGAACTAGAATGCCAGTGTCCTAACATATGAAGTAATATGCCACCCATAGTCTGGAATAAAAGGCTGACTGGAGGCTATATGACATTTCCTCAACAAGACCACGTAAGCTGTGGTTACTTTCGCCTGTTATAGATTCCAAGGACAAGTGTTTGCATTGCTACAACAACTCCATTTTGTGCAGCAGAATTCATTTGCTCATAGTTTACCTCTCATTAGTTGTACATTTGCCAACATGAGTTTTTGAAGATGATTTCATCAATCTGCTTTCAACTCATTCTCCTTATGATTTCAAAAGTATCATACCTTCAAATGCATGTGTACAATGAATTGTTAAATTCTACCCTTTTCTTATTCCTGTGCTTTCATTTATTAAAATATGCCTGTTTAGGATCACAAACGCACCTTCAATCTTTAATTTTTCTTTACTCACATTTTCAAATAACTAGATGGTAGAAATGAAAATTACTAAATGTTAATCGTGTATATTGTATATATACATATATATATAATAGATGTGACACTATATTAAAATATCACATCATACATATATGATCCCCCACCAGCTTCATATGAGCATCCCTGCCCTCAGATTTCTTCAATCCTTAGATAGGATTTTCTACACTATAAACCCCAATACTAAAATCCATCCCTACTCTTAGTGACAGCTGGGTAGCATTCACTGAACTCACCCTGTGCATCTTACAGTATAAAAATGACTTAACATGTCCTTAAGTTGCTTTTATAGATAAGGATTAGAAAAATCTAAGCAAACTTAAATATTATACACTAGCCATCAAATATTATAGGCAACTGGGAATGGCTATCAGCTTCTGTCCTAAGGATTTAAGGACTGATTTACCAATGACTCTTCCAAAGAGGAAAGGGTACACATCATGGAAAGAGAGAGTAGAGCATCATCCAAAAAAAATGTTTCCACGAATCTTTTTTGTTTTAAATCTTTCTGATATAGAAATGTAAAAATGTGAAGAGTTTCTGCTCCAAATCACCCGGTGGCTTCCATGTCACTCGCAGACAGGCTGTTCACATGTACCTGTCATGACTTTCAAGTCTCCTGCAATTTGGACCCCTCAGCACCCTAAAACTACTGACCATGGCCCTTCTCTTCTGTTCGATCCACTCTATCCACTCTGGCTTCACAGTGCTTCTTAAAGACATCAGGTGCTGTCTTGGTTTTCTCCACTGGTTATCTTTCCATTCAAATGGCGTCCCTCCTTGCCACTCAGATAGTAACTAGCCTAATTTCTCCCCAGTTACTTTTTCAAATATTACTTTCTTTTTGGTGTTAAATAAAAATTCCTATTTAAAATAAAACTGTTCCCTCTTGCATATTTTGTGATTCCCAATTATCCCTTTCTGCATATCTCGTTTGGCTACTTCACCCTCTTGAGTGCAGGGATAACTTGTAGGGCGTCTAAGCCCAGTTGAACGTAAGCATCTGTAACAAGGATGTATGCAAGCATACATTCATAGCATTTGTATTATCCATATACATTTATTTTAATACTTAACTTTATGTTACTTACATTTCACTACTAGATTTAGTACGTGTAGTGGCTATTCCTGGTTGTCAACTTGACTACGTCTGAAATAAACTACAATCCAGAATTAGAAGGCTCACCTGTGGCCCTAATCTGGAGGCTGAGAGATACAAGTTTCTGACCTGAATCTTGG